>KZ104892.1:0-31025 GCA_000504405.2 Mycosphaerella sp. Ston1 | reverse complement strand
TTGTGCTTACTTGAGATTACGTTAATAACGTAGAGTTACATACACTTTGATTATTTATATAATAAGTCAGAACTTGGGTTGCCCCTAGTCAAAAACTTGGGTTGCCCTTAGCTACGGCGGGCTCTGTACCTCTGGCAGCGAGAATCGACGTTGCCGTTCCCTGTCTGCGAACAGAACAGGGGGCCGCTGCACTCAGCTGATAGGCGGAACAGACGGGAATGTCTCACGCCAAGAGCACAATCTGTTCAAGCTACATGTACCTACCTCCGTAGATGCCCACTCTGGCACAACAACAATTCACCTCAACCACGCAAGAAGATTGACAACAACATGTGGGAACCTCCTCGCTTGCCCTTCAGGAGGGACCCCAACCAGACTCTGCCAACCGCCACCGAAATCCGGGCATCCTCGTCTGTTCTCCTGGAGCGCCTTGTCATCAAAATCGTGGCAATGGATAATGATATCGTCGTCAAATTCGGAGGTGGTGTGCATCCTCGCGAGGGCCACGCGTTGATCTACCTAGAACAACACCTGCCCGACGTTCCAGCGCCCCGTCTCTACGCCATGTATTATGACTCCGACCAGCTCTTCCTGGTCACGGAACGTGCGCCAGGCACGCAGCTGGACTCTCTGTGGCCTTCATTGACGGAACCTGAGAAGGACTCTATCATTGCTAGACTGCAGGCCATCTTCCATTCGATGCGCCAGGCCGAGTGCCCAGAACCCGACTTCTTCGGGGCCATAGATGGGGGCCCTGCGCATCATTATCTGCTATACAGCCAAAAAGGCGACCGCGAATGGCTGGGCCCTTTTCATGGCGAGGCAGCCTTTGTCGATGGCCTGACGAGTAATTTTCGAGCGTTATTGGAGCGCAATCACCGACCAGACTTCAAGGCCCGCCACTACGAGGCCCACCTCAAGGACGTTTTACAAAGCTTCCGTCCAACTCTAACACACGGAGACGTGCACAAGACAAATATCATGGTAGAGGAAGTTCCGGGCGATACAGGACAGCGATCGTTCAACGTCATGCTGATTGACTGGGAGATGGCGGGTTGGTATCCCGATTTCTGGGAGTTCTTTTGGGCATCTTCTTCTTTCGACTATGTGTACTGGGAGGAGGACTGGTGCTTCAGGGTCGAGCAATTCTTACCGGTATGGCCGGCAAAAGCAGCCATGATGCGCATGTTCGATAAGGACATGCGCTAACATCGACGGAGAGGCAGACACGGCTCGCCTTTACCTATCTTTTGATCCAGGACAAAAGTTATGACGCAACTTAGCTCCCTACGAATTGAGTAGGTAGGCAACTGCTCTTCACGCTGTCGGGAGCCGTTGGCCTATCGCTAGACAACCAAGATCTGTCATTGCCCGATCCAGGTGCAGGCAACGAATAGCAATTGAGCACATCTAGTGCGATGGTTACCTAGAGTCCATCCTACAGAACACAGGAGGTGATTCGAACATAGCCGACCAGGACACACGACCTCTTATGCTGCGGTGCGTAGAACTCCTTGGCTGCGTAATGTTGAGATGGCGAGAATCGTCCATTCATTACACTTCATGACAGGCCTCCGAGCTTCGCCAGGCCCGTAGGGCTCCCCATTCTCCTTTGTCCAAATGATCTCAATCTCCCCGGGTCTTCTGCTCGGTTTCCAAAAGTTCACGCCTTGCTGTTTCGTCGGGGTCGGCAAACATCGCAGGATAGAGCTTACCATCCCCGAATGGAGATCGGCCTGGAGAATCTTTCCCATCACCGTCGTACGCTCCACACGCGAAGACTGGCCGGGAAGGAAGTTTTCTCGTTCCTCATACCTCATGCCCCTGGCTGCGATGATGTCGCCAGTCACATGGAAAAGTGTTCCTTTTCCAATCGTCCTGTCTAATTCTACGAATACGCCATCGTGATATCGCTTGACTGGGTCCAGCGGATCGTAGGCTACCGAGTCCATTTCCGGCTTGATGACTCTATACCATTGCTGCTGTTGTTGTCGTTGTTGTTGCTCTTGTTGTTGATTGATCAACTTTTGCAGCAGAATTTGTTACTCTCGTGGACCTACCTAGTCTCTCAAAGGTCGCCTGTTGTTGTATGTCCAACTGCTGTAACAGGACTTGTATCTGCTGTTGGCTGAGACTGCGGCCAGACATTCCTAGGGTTTCGAATAACAGACCTTGTATCCCTATAATAGGGATGTCCTCGTGGTACTGCCTGGTTCTTATGATTGACCACTAGGCCATGCATACATTACTAGGTATTTTCTGTGTACTTTTGAGCCATTCCGGTTCCCCAGCTCTGACGCTTGCTCAACGGAGCATGGGGGCTGCTGTACTAATGCAAGCTCACCATGCAGTGTGTGCTATCTTGACCTCGCTAATGCTTCCTGATAAGAGCTTCAACAGATACATACATACATACATACCTTACCTATCAACAATCAGGACGAACGACTGGAGCCCTTGAGAACGCGTTGTGCAAGCGATGTAGAAGCGGCACTCCTTTTCTTGCCATGTCATGTGAAATCAATGGTATCGAGCTGCTTGCTTCCATTTCATGGCGTGCGTGCTCGACTTTCAGCCGGAGACGAATGGACGCTGCTGGAGTCACCTCAATTTTGTGAGTGTGCAACCGGCTTGGCGCTTAAATCAGGTCCGGTGAAAAGAAACGCGTACATGTAGTTCTATTCTTCACGACAGAACTAAGGTAGCCAATTGGGATTCAGGCAGCGCTTAAGTTAGCAGCTGTTCAGACTTGTATTCTCGCGCTGGTTGCACGAGAGATCCGAAGAAGACCTACCTTACCTAATTCTCTAGGAATCCCACACACACACACACTACTTCGCCACATTTAGTGTTATTGAGACCCAGAGATAGGGAATCCATTCATTCCATTTGTAGAACTATACGCACCAGCAACTTCATACAACCTTGCTTCCCAAGTCCCATAAGGTATAATACCAATAGACATAGACACAAGCGACTCGTGCGATACTCAAGATAAGGTGTCCTTGCATAGATGCCTTTCAAAAGTCTTCCGGAGTCGGTCGTGATTCGGAGAGCCGCTGCTGCTGCTGCTACTGATGATGATAATATGAACAGCACGTTAGAGGATACCCACCGCAGAAAAAGGCTCCCAAGTAAGGTAGATGCAATATTGCATATATAGAAAGTAGAACTAAGGGTAGTTCTATAAATTGCACTCATCCACTAAGGTCCCAGGTAAGTAGGTGACACCACTTTCTAAATATACCTCATTTACTACGGACTGTACCTTACATTACTCCGACAATTGGATGTAAGGGTCGGAGATATTTCTGCACGTGGCCGGATCTGTTTGCGAATGAGACGACGGCGTGATGGCTACTGTGTGTACGGGCAGTTCACTCGTGGCAGCGCGTGGCAGTCGAGCGTAGGCGTATTGAGACTGTCTTTCGGCTACTACAGCGGGGGGAGTAAGGTAGTATTGCTACCTTACCTTACTGTTGTTTCTAACTTGAGACAGCTAGAGAGGCGGAGAGAGGGTCATTATTGATAGACAATAGCTCTAGGTCTCCACAACGTAGCAGTTGACGAAAAGCGAGCTGTGTCGACGAGAGAGAGAGGAGGAGATGGATAGATGGAACGCTTCGAGACATCGATAGAGTCGGGCAAGAGACTGTATCGTTATTGTCCTACCACTCACACTGGGTGGCATGTCGCTGACGTATGGGTGGTACTGTAGCACGGCGTCTACAATCGTACAGTATGTAGTAGAAGTATTACCTTACCATATCCTCTTTAGGTACCGTAGTTCTATCGATTCGGACAAAGGCGCCCGGTCCGCTCCAGAATATCGACAGGGGACATCGATCCCTGCTAGTTCTCTTTACTATGCGGATGCGCCGCCGATCCTTTTGCTCGTAGTCGAAGTATTGTATTGTTCTGTATGACTACTGTTTCCATGTTCGAGGGGATAGAGCACGTAGACTGTAGCTGATGAAGACAATACATAATGGAGAGTGAAAGTCGACTCCGGCTATACATGCCGTCGACTGGCGTATTCTACCGTAGAGTGGAGTACCTGAGGGTCCCGTAGGCTCCCGTAGGCTCCCGTAACCTACATGACCTTAGACTAAGGTACTAGGTCATGTAGGGCACTGTACCTTACCTTAGAGGCTTAGACTACTGCCTTAGACTACCTCACCGACGGCATCGCAGCCTTCGCAGGGCAGACTCGCACTCGCAGCACTCTATCGCATACCGCTCCTTTCTCCCCAATCCCCCGTCCTGGGCGGCACCTCTGCCACTAACGCCTGCACGAGCTCAGGAGAGGCGCTGTTGGCGGCGTCCCTATGGCTCGCCTGCCAACCACGCCCCGACCCTCCGTCGCACAATCACCCGTGCGTCTATCTTCAGCCTCCTCGCGCGCGCGGATCTCGCGTCACCACGCCGCCCCGCCCGTCGCAGGAGAGCGAGTGGAATTGTGGCGACGGTGGCATCACGGCGACGACAGCGTCCGACTGCTTCCTGCTGCTTTCTGCTGATGCAGATGCGTGCGCCCACCATCGCCGCATCGTCGGCTTCTCCGCTGCGAGTACAGTGCAGTCCATCATCATACATACAAAGTACATGAGTGCGCTCGCTGCTCGGCCACCGCATGCAAACGCTAGGTGCCTTTCTTGTCCCTTTCCTCCCTCACTACCCTACCCACCTACCTACCTTACCTTGCCTTAATGTATCGCCGTCTTCACTAACATCCTCCGTCTATTCACTGTTTGTTTGGCATTATCCCGGCTTCCTCCACTGGCAGTCGGCACCATCACCATCACCAGCACTCCCCTCTCCATCATGAGGTTACACTACTGCTCCATTTTTAATTTATTGGCATTGGCCACGGCCTCGGTCATTCCTGAAAAATTACACCACGCCGGCACCGCACGACAAGCTACCCAATTTACGCCTTCACGACCTGTTACCATCAACCAAAGATCGAGAGCCCGGCGGCAGACCAGCAGCATACAAGTCACCTTCAACGAGCTCGCCGAAACCATCTGGGGCGAGACGATACAAGTCATAGGCTCGATAGCCCAGCTTGGCACCTGGGATACCAGTGGGGCATTATCCCTCAACGCGGCGCAATACACGAGCACCAATCCTCTGTGGTCAGGCACTGTCGATATACCAGCTGGAACCAGCTTCTCGTACAAGTACATCAGAATCGGTACGGACGGCGCAATCACATGGGAGGCAGGCTCTGATCGTTCGTTTGTTGTGCCCAGCAGCGGCGACGCAGTTGTCTCCGACACATGGCAATCCGACTCTACCACCACAGCTAGTGTGCCTGTGGTACGTGCTCCTGATGCTACGTCTACGTCCACATCCACGAGTACTACACAGACATCGACGAGCAGTGCAACGCCAGCAACATGCACAAACGCCTCCAACTCACGCCGCTGCTGGACCGAGGGCTTTGACATCGACACCGATTTTGATCAGACGTGGCCGGTGACTGGGCGCACGGTGTCGTACGAGTTGACCATCACCAATACCACACTCGCACCAGACGGGTTCGAGCGTCTGGTCTATGCTGTAAATGGACAGTATCCAGGTCCCACCATATACGCCAACTGGGGTGATACCATTTCCGTAACAGTGAAGAATGAGCTGGAAAACAATGGAACTTCCATTCACTGGCATGGGATGCGAATGTACCACAGCAATGCACAAGATGGTGTACCTGGGCTCACAGAGTGTCCCATCGTTCCGGGCGGCCAGAAGACATATACGTTTGTTGCCACACAATATGGCACCAGCTGGTATCACTCGCATTTTTCGTCCCAGTATGGAGATGGAATCCTGGGCCCAATCGTTATTCACGGGCCGGCTACTGCGGATTACGATGAAGATCTCGGACCGCTGACAATCACCGACTGGTACTACCCTACAGTCGGGACGACTTCTCTCCTGGCCATGCATCGAAACTCTCTTGCGCCCACTGCCGACAACGGCCTGATCAACGGCACCATGACCTCCACTTCTGGTGGCTCGTACGCGCGAACCATCTTGACTCCTGGCAAGAAGCATAGGCTGCGACTCATCAACACCAGTGTCGATGGCCACTTCCAGTTCTCTCTCGACGGCCACACCATGACTGTGATCTCGGCAGACTTTGTGCCAGTCGTCCCTTATAATGCTTCTTGGATCTTCATTGGAATTGGCCAGCGCTATGATGTGATTATCACGGCAGATCAGTCGCCTGGAAGCTTTTGGTTTCGCGCCGAATCTCAAGATACTGCTGGCTGTGGCTCCAACTACAACAATGGCAACATTCGCTCCATCTTTTCGTACGAAGGCCACGATACCGAGATCCCGGCCAGCACTGCCACTCCATATACACAACGATGTACCGATGAGACTGGCCTTGTATCTTATTGGAACTCGTATGTTCCCCAGAACTCGATTCCCACCTTTGAACAGCTTGACACCGCGATCAATCAGTCGACCGACGCAAATGGATATCTTACGCTCTACTGGCAGGTGAACGGCACTCCCATGAAGGTCGATTGGGGGACCCCTACGCTTGGAGAGGTCCAGGACGATGCGGGCTTCTCGGCGTGGGGCGAACGCACCAATGTTATATCTTTGCCCAATGAGAACGAATGGACATATTGGGTAATTACCGAGGGCATCGGATCTCCCTTCACTGTCAATATTCCGCATCCCATTGTAAGTGCCATTACCAATGTCCTCTTGCCATGTTGAATTCACTAACACGTATTCCAGCATTTGCATGGCCATGATTTCTATGTCCTAGGAGCGGGCACTAGTGCTTGGACAGATGCGGATCGCGAGTCATTGAATTATGACAGTCCTCTAAGGAGAGATGTCGCAATGCTGCCAACCAACGGGTGGTTGGCCATTGCATTTGAGACGAATAATCCAGGAGCATGGCTCTTGCATTGCCATATTGTAAGTTCCACCTCCAACACGGTCTTCGCTCATCACCCACTGACTCTCTCCGCCCAGGCTTGGCACGCGGACGATGGTTTCGCTGTACAATTCATCGAGAGTCAATCGACTATGCTCGAAGTGGCACCTCTGCCATCAGATTACGACAGCCAATGTGCAGCGTGGAATGAGCACTACCCCGACCGTGCACCGTATCTGCAGGCTGATTCTGGGATATGAATGAAGTAACCATAATATAATGTTTAATGAACGTACGTAGCACGTAGCAGAAAGCTATGTGATTAATTACCTAACTTATGACCTCCCTTGGTTCAACCATTTGGCGGCCTCCGTCATCATTGTAGCCTTCCAGTTCTTCGTGGCCAGCCGCCAGCCGCCAGCCGCCGGCAGTACCTTGGTACCACGACCGGCATTCATCGGCATCTGATTCAGTGACAGTGAGAAAGAAAGCTCCGCGCCGCCTGATCTCTCATGCGCCTGTGTTTGTGGTGTGCGACCAGACGTTCTGCCCTTGGGGATTCCATTATCGTTGTTAGGAGTTCCCGAGTGTCATTGTAGTTAGGTAAGGTAGTTTCACTCTGAAATATGATGTTAGAAACAGGAATGTAATTTTGACGCCATGACCTTATTTTAGACTTTAGTTTATCACTTGGCGTAATTGACTTTTTTTCGGCTTTGCAGCCCAGCCCAGCCCACCCACTACGTTTTTAGCCAGAATTAATTTAATGATTTCACTGCGATTACTACAGTCTATATAGTATATATACTAGTGGTAGCCTACCTAACTAGAGAAGAGGATTGGGTTATTTACTTGAGAGAGTGGACTAGTTCTAGTTCTAGTTCACTTTCATTATCATTTATCACTCTTTCATTGTGTATTTCTTTCTTTGTTGGTGATTCTTTTACCACTACCAACTACTATCTGATAGATCGAAACATTCGCATAGAAACCAACGTCAGACCTGGAATGGGTATTCGGAATGCTCTTGATACATGGCAAACGGTGGCAGCTCGGAAACAAGCTGAGAGACTGAATAGGATTCCACCCGAATGGCTCATTCCAGAAGAACTCCTCCCCGACGAGGACGTCGATGATGTTTCGACGTTTCCGTACTCGTCTGGGTTTTTCACCAAGCGCGAATTGGAACTTACTGCTGCGACGGCTTCGGAAGTCGTTCGGAAGATTGCCAAGCGAGAATGGACTGCGGCGGAAGTGACGAGGGCGGTTTGCAAGCGTGCTGCGGTCGCGCAGCAACTTGTGAATTGCTTGACGGAGATTTGTTTTGATGATGCTATGGATAGAGCTGAAGCGCTCGATCGGAAAATGTGTGAGAGTGGACCGGTGGGACCGCTGCATGGATTGCCCATTAGTCTCAAGGACCAGTTTCATGTACCGGGTCTGGATACGACGATTGGGTATATTTCTCGAGCAGAGACGCCGATGCGAACGGCGTCGACGCTCGTGGAGCTGCTGCTGAATGCTGGAGCCGTCTTGTATGCGAAGACTAATGTGCCAGCGACGCTGATGTCGGGAGAGACGGTGAATAACGTTTTCGGTCGATCCTTGAATCCTTACAACCGCAAGCTGACGCCTGGTGGGTCGTCGGGCGGTGAAAGTGCGCTTGTGGCCTTTGGTGGGAGCTATCTCGGCGTGGGAACGGACATTGGTGGTTCTATCAGAATGCCATGTCACATGACGGGCATCTTCGGGCTGCGACCATCGCATGGCAGAGTCTCGTATCAGAATGTGGGCAACACGTATGTCGGCCAAGAAGCTGTGATCTCGAGCGCAGGGCCAATGTGTCGCTCGCCTGAGGACATTCACCTCTTCATGACCAGCGCACTTGCTCAGAAGCCATGGCTGCAAGACCCACAGTGCCTCCCCATGCCGTGGCGGACAGAGCATGAGATCCTGCCCAAGAAGCTGTGCTTCGGCTGGAGTCTGGACGATGACCGTGTGCAAGCTACTCCGCCTGTGCGCCGGGCTCTCGAGATGGTGCGCCGGAAGCTGATCGCCGCTGGCCACGAAGTCATCATATTCAAACCCTACGAAATGCTAGAAGCTCAGGACATCTCCCAGAAGATGTTGACTGCAGATGGCGGCGAGGAGTTCCAGCGCGAGACTCAAGTCTTTGACGAGCCACTGCACCCGGAAGTCGAGGAGTGGCTCAGGAAGAGTGCCATTGCCGCCAAGACGAGCGTCTCGGAGACGTGGCAGACGCAGCATCGCAGGACGTTGTTTGCCCAGCGATGGCTGCAGAGATGGGAGGAGACCGCTGCGGTGACGGGCACAGGTCGGCCGATGGATGGCCTCATTATGCAGACGCTGCCGTTCCCAGCAGTCATGCACGACAGCAAGTGGCCGTCGTATCACGGCGCTCTGTCGCCATTGCTAGACTTGACGACAGGATCCTTTCCCGTGACGAGAGTCGATCTCGAGAGAGATGGTGTACCCACTGACTGGCATCCACTGTCCGAGACGGATCGAGCAGTTATGGATTTCTGTGAGTACCTTACTACAACGTGTTATAGGCCCAGGTGGCAAAATCAAATGCTGATGCTCCATTGCCTAGATGAGAAACGTGCCATGTTTGAGGGCATTCCCGTAGGCCTCTCTCTCGTTGCGAGACGACTCGAAGAAGAGAAAGTGGTGGCCATGCTACAGCTGATTACTGATGTTGCTGGACTGCATCATGTTTGATAGATGATCTTGCCATAAGGCAGACTTCATTTTGCGTCCTCTTGATGAGTACAATATTTAATTGATAATTGGTCGAAATTGACTTCTTTTGGTATTTTCGACGTGCTCGACACGTCGCTCACTATTATCCGGAGGTCTAAGTAATAAAAGCTCTCACCTCATCCTCGTAAACAAGAGGAGGGAGGTGCAACTACATGTAAGCAACACCTCCGGATACTGTAGGAGGTAGCAGTAGCGAAGCTGAATTTCTGAAATATAAATAGCATCACGCCAAGCCTTGACTTCAACGACGACATCCATTTGTGTCGAATTCGTGGACTCACCAACAAGTGAAGTCGTTTCTTGCTCCACGCCCGCCCGAGTCGATGCTGCGATCCTCTACGCTCCCCAGACAATCCTCAAGGAGGAGGAATTGAGGCCGATCGGGCCTGTGAAAGGGATCTGGTGAAGAGTGCTGCTTGAAGAAGCACTTTAGAAAGAGAGGCATAGTCGTTTTGAGGATGATGGTCTTCATGTCCGCTGAACGGAAAGATGGCAGCGGTCATACAATACTTGTGCCTGGCCACTCACAGGCGCGAGGCATGTCACGTCTCGTGCTGGCGGCGTTGAACAATGGCCTGGGTTGAAGAGCACGACTACGGGCAGGCTATCTATGGGCAGCCCTTCACGTCGAGATACACGTACATGCCGCTGTGAGCAAGTATCTGTCAACCCCGCTTCAGAAGAGCCTGTAGGCAGAGCCTGTAGTATGATGGTGGTAGTGATATGCTGAATCACTGCGCAGCCGGTTTTCGGCTTCATGCAGGAGAGGAAGGACAGGGTGCAGACGCGCGCAAACGGCGCTCGATCATGTTCAAAGCTGACTCTAGTCACAGTGCGCCATCTCCAGCTTCAATGAACTGTCGCGGAGGAAGTTCGTCTCTCGTGTGTTGTGCTGACTGAAGTAATCGCCTATTCATTACTGCATTCGCGAGCATTCGCTTCACTTCGAGCCCGCTTCACTTCGACGCCCTTGACACCCGGCCTGCTTCACTTTCCGAATTGAGATAAGCGCCGCGCTCGAAAGGCAAACAGTCTGAGCTTTGCATTGAATTTTCCTCTTCCAGAAACAAACCAACCTCAAAGTCATCACTCTCTCTCCCTTCTCTCTTCCTCTCTCTCTGCACACACCGCACATTGTCGCCAACGGCGCCGCTCAACCTGCCACCTTCGAAACATGTCGACAGTCAATACGAACAAGTTGCAGAGCTTGATCAATCACATTTTCCTGCCCCCCAAACTGCCTCAGCACGCAGACTATGACGATGAGAGCGTAGAAGATGCGCTTATCGACATCACGCTCCAGGCTTTGTGCTCACTGCAAGCTCTGCTGCCGCCAGACACGATCGACAATGCTGTCGCTCTGATCTCCAGTCTCAAGGCGGTAAACAGCTTACCAGGTGGCAACACAGATGTCCTCCATCTCAAGGAGAGCCTCGCCACGCTCCCCATCGGGCAGACACTCGCTATCAAGATTAGCGCGCAAAACGCCGCAGTCTTGATTACTCGCTACGCTAAGACGCTGGTTTTCGAGGAGTTCGAGTTGTCGCCACGAAATGCCGACGTGTGCGCCACCAGAGGTCGACTTCGGCGCAACTTTCCAGGCCTCGCTGTCACTTTGAGCGCGGACCTATTGGATCAGTCAGACTTCACCGAAAACGTGGCGACGACACTTTCAACCATGTCTCAGCAGCAAGTGCCTGGCATGCAGCCGACCTCGAAAAAAGATGGCAGTGAACATGACGAAGAGCGCGATACCACCAACCCGGCTATGGTGTCCGAACTTTTCTTCGGGTTCTTGCGCGGACTCGAGTTGCCCACAACAACTACAGTCTCCTCTGTCTCCAAGAACATGCGCGAGGAGGTACTCTGGCAGGATGCAAAAGCACCATGGCGACGATCGCCAATGTGGACATTGATCCGAGTCGCTCTCCAGCTCGTTCTGTCCCGCTCTTCTGATGACAACCATCAAGTGTACAAAGAGACAATGCTGTACATCATGAGTCACGTCCTGCACTCGGCTCGCAACAGCCCAAGTGACATGCTATTCGTTATGACTGCCAAGATACAACGTCGAATACATAAGCTTTTGGCATCAGAGCACAAGTTTCCTGTCTGTGTGATGGCAAGCGTCCGGAAAGTTCTGCAAGAAACTTCCGGAACACTCGAAGCACGCTGGTCTGAGATACAACAGCGAGATGCTCGAGATATGAAACTGCCTTTGCTAGCTTGTCTGGACTTTGAGCAGGACACTCTACTGTCGCTTCCGACCTTGGACAAACACATCGAAGCTATCGCATCTCGACAGCGTGTAAGTGAAAGTGATTCTTTCACGCCGTCGTCAGAGCTTCTGAAGTACCGATCTGATGCTTTGCCTACGCTGCCCGGCAGCAACTCAAGAGATGGCTATTACGCTACTGCCAACCTCAATCAGTTTGAGCTATGGGTAGCACAGCACATCGACCAGTGGCTAGCCACGAAAGCCAACGAAGATGCCTGCCGAAGTTTGCATGGACTCATGAAGCACTATTATGCTCTGGCTAGTGCTCATTATGCGGGAAACCCCGAGATGCAGTCAGTAAAGATATTGACCATCTATGAGATCTGGGTGGCTTGCGACAAAGTCGCTGTTCGCACTGATTCTCTTCTGGCTCAATTCGATCCCGAAATCCCAGCTGCTGTGCTCCAGAACCTGCTCCTGCCTTCGTTAGATCAGATGAAGAGGCTATTCAAGGTTGAAACGTACCTGGAAAATCGGTCGTCTAGAAGCACGAGTCCAGCATATCGCTTGTTTGATATGGGCCGTCACGGCTTTGCCAACCAGTTCTTCGCCAAATCCACCACGCACCAGGAACTTAAGGCGAACATAGAGGCTGAAGCGACTGTGACACGCCAGAGGAAGCTCGCAGAGTTGGATGGTACCATTGCTAATTATCGTCGGCTTGATGCCCTGGCTGGTTACGTTGATCATCAGTACACGACCATGGTGATCGACCAACGGTGCAATCCACCAGAGACCAAGGAGGTGCACTACCCTTTGCCCTGTTCGAAGTGCCGTATTGAGAGAGAGCGAGACTCGCTCACTATCACGGTGCACGAGTGGCCACTTCCAAGCGATCTTTCCCAAGCACAAGCTGTGGTCTTCGAGCTTCAGGTGAGTACACGTATCCACCCCTCATGCTCACTATCGGCCTGCGAGCGGTACGTAATAGACGTTGCGAGACACTTGCTTACCTCTGCTACTACTCTAGGTGCCATCCTGGTTCGGCTACTGGCGTGATCTCAGATCGTTCTTCCTGCAGAATGTGCTCAAGGGTGAGCGCGCACAGCTGCGTCCGAATACAATGTACTACTTATCCGCGAACGACCCCCACCTCACACACAGATACTACCGAGGGTTGTCAGGAAGTCAGCGTATAAGCCTTCTGTCGCAGACCAAGCCTTGCCTGAACACGCACTACAAGGAGAAGTCTATCACGACTTTGAACAAGTATGCCATATGTGTGGCAAACGGCTTGAGGTACGGCTACTACGACGCGACCAGTGGCACGGATATGGGGTCGTTCGCGTTCGATGACAGTGTCGCTCAGACGTGCACATACACACCGCGCGAAGCTCTTCAAAGCTTCATCTTTCGACCGGCTTCTGTACCCGATGGACCAGGACCGAACACTGCTATTGCAAGCCAAAGCGCATGTCCGATCGACATGGCTTTGGATGAATACAAAGAACTTGCAACTATTCCGCTGGGCCATCACATTCAATTGGCCAACATCCTTCTGCAGCTTTCAATGCCAGGAGTGGATTTCAAGAAGCCTGACACCACCCTCGTCTTCCTTCAGTGTTTACACCAAACTGGCCCAAAAGCCACGCACGTGCTCCGTGAAGCTCATGAATTCTTCAACAGTCCCGAGAATACCATCTCGCTCCTCCAGAATCTCACAATAGCGCTGCGGAGGGTGCAGAAGAATTGGGAATCCGCGCAGCCAATTCGGACATTCGTTGCAATCGCGGCACGCGCAATGTCTCTCACATCGTCCACGACTGCGCGTGATGCGTGTCTCGTCTTCTTGAAGTGTGCCCGTCACGTAGCTCTTGATTGGGTCGTTGGCCTGCGAGAGAAAGCATTCTCGGCCAAGAGTCATGACGACCGCACTGCCTTCATCGTCAAGGGCGTCGAGGTTGCGTTGATCTGTGTCTCGACCTTCGACGTAGACTACTATTACGTTGCCGGCATACTTTCACAGGATGCTTCCATCCTAGTGCAATGCTCTATCGTCATTCAGGAAGGCAAACACGTTCAAGCTGGTAGCCAGAGCCAAAATCTTGCTCTGCTGGACTCGAATGCGAATCGTCTACTTCACCGCATCTACCAGCAACTTGGGCAGAATTGTCTGCAGGCCCATCTGGATGACGCTATTCATAAATCATGGTCCAGCTATGTGCCCGGGGCCACTGGCTGGAAGACTGTATCTGAATCTGCTGATCATTGGCTTACCACGACCACAGCTGCAGCTGAGCATTCTGGGCCCCAGCGTGTGCACTACAATCTGCTCAATGGAGAGCTGCTCGTCAACGGCTTGCCGTTGGATCAGCCACCAGAACCCTACCGCAATGATCCTCTATACGCCACGCTGTTTGGTAGAGCTATCGTAGAGGTCATGCCTTGCAGTAATCCTGGCTTCCCGTTCTCCACCAAGCGTACTTTTGGTGATGACCATAAGGTCCAGCTTGGCATCACCTCTGGCCACTTGACAGTCAAAGCCACCAGAGACAGCAATGCAGTGGAGACAGTTCCACCCCACATCATCCCAGGGTTTCCAGCTCATTTCCAGCGCGATTATGTTCACTGGCTAGATGTCTCCAGCAACACAGTGCAATTTCGGCCAGCAGATGATCCATGGAATGCATCGTCGCCTGACATGTGGACGCTAAGCAAGCAGGGAAAGAGGTGGCAGCTTGCCAAAGACGGGTGCAGTGTTGCTGGCGTGGACTCCTCAACATCTCGCCGAGTGTGCCACATACTTCGCCCACTGGCGTCGGATCCCGCTACCATTCACCAGGTCGTACACTCCGAGCGGCACGCCATCATCCTTCGAGTTGACATCCCCTCCATCCGTGTGGGGTTCTCTATTACCCAAGGCACGTCTGTCATGATGTCTCGAGAGGAGAGGTCAATGTGTGTCGACTCCGATCAGTCTCTAGGGGCATTGGTCGGTCTCGAGAGTAGGCTTGTGCTACGACCTGCCCGGTGTCTGAACCCGCAGACTTCCAACCGGAAGGTCCTGATCCCAGAGTCGAGGGATGTCGAGCATAGTCAAGTCCATGGTCATGCCAATGTCACGATTTCCAAGGGATCACTCATCTCGACAGTACATATCTTGGAGGTGGATTCGCTACTCGGCCGTCTCGTGGCGAAGGGCAATGATCTTGGTTGTGCGTTGTATGTTGCATATCTTCATGCCATTACCTCTTTCTGTCTGAGGGACCCGCTCACTCAGATGACTGGTACCGAGCAAGCTCTTGCGATGCTTCGCGGCGCTGGTGTCTACTCCTTCGAACTTCTCACGCAGGCACAAGTTGATACCCTACACAAGATAGGCAGACTGAGCCCTAGCCGCAGCTTTTACCCTCGTGGAAAACGCCTCATGCAGACTGTAGGCTGGGATAATCGACTCAGTTTCTTATCTCAGCATGGTCATTTTATGCCCGTCGCGCAGGCCCTGTTGAAGAAGGCCGAAGCGGCCAAAGTCTTTTATCCCGACGACGAGACTCAGCTACGCCTATCTTCATTGGGCTACATGGATCAGCAATACCTGATTGAGCGCGACAACATCCGAGCAGCCACTTTCAGAGCCTCGGGCTACGGGGCAGAGGACCACAATTCAGAGTCCGATTCAGCATATAGGTCCAGGGACTGCGAAGTGCTCTCGAAGTGGGCCACAAAAGCCGCCACAATGTCTACCTTCATGTCACGAGATGGGCACGAGTTATCTGAGTCGCCATTAGGCTCTGGTGAGCTCTGGAGGCAATGCTCGGACCTCGATTATGTGTACGGGCCCAACCTGTCAGTCGAGACCCGTCTGATGAAGTACGGAGCTCACATACTTGAGGAAACTCTTAACATCGTCATGATGAGACTGCCATCTTTCTATCGATGGTTTAGTATTCTTCAGGACCGCCCGTTCAGCGTGGCGCTCTGGTTGTCGACAATAGCTTCTACCTCCAAAGTGGACGATCGAGTGCTGGAATTGATCGGGGTCTTGTTCAAGTCAACAAGTTCATTTGCTCATCTGCGCGCTCCCGATGTGATGTCATTCTCGCCAAAGGCTGGCAAGATTTGTCTTCCGGCTCGGGTGCGGCAGCTCATCAGTTCGCAGTGCGAGCCTTTTCCAGAGTCTTCTGTCGTCCGCCAGTCGAACGACAAATCGCAGGCATGGAACATTCGACGACGGGCTGCATTGTCTGCCTGGCAGTCAGCCCGAGATATTGTGGTCAACAAGTTCTCGGTTGCACTTACGTCGCAATGGCCATGTGAAGAGCCAGATGTCCCAAACATCGGCAGACAGTCAACGTACATCAAGGTTGCTGGCGCCATGAGATCGGCCAAGGCTCAGTTCAAGTCCTGGCATGACAACTCACTCCTCAGTGAGTATTATGAAGAGATTGAGCAGATCGTGGCCAAGTTCAGTGTGCGGAAGGTCCAAGCTCAGGGCTCTCTCTCCATCATCAGCGTTCCGACTACCACTCTCAGTGCTTCAGGGCACGTCTCCGTGCAGGACCTTTTTCTGCGGCCGTCCCCTGCTCAACCGACAAAATTGGAGGGTTTCGAATCTGTGGAGACACTTCCACGCCCATTAAGTCTTAAAGAACCGAGGCTACTACGGCTTACGAAAGTTCTTGAGAAGTCGTTTGTAAGTGGTCAGAACTTCACTTGTCTATGCTTACTACCGGTATCTTTGCCTCATGGCGGCGTACCACGTTGCATTTCAAGTGCATCAATTGAGACTTGCTAACCGATTTCCATCAGGCTACCTCAAAGTTTGGCAAGAAGTATGTGGACGGGCTCGTCGAGAGTCTTCAGGCCATGCAAGCCCGTGGCGATCAGGGCATGGCACCCAATGTTGCGCACGCCGACATCTTGGCCTACCACGGTCGCTGCAACATTCAGTTTCAAGCAATCCATCACCTCATGATGACCTCCCTAGGCCCGGCAACCGACGATGCGTCTTGGTTGTGCATGCCAAGAGTGTCGGTCACATTTCTCCTTCGACAGCTAGCTCACGATCGATGGCACACGCTGAGTGAAGAATGGAAAGCGTGTATTGTTGAGTACGGCCTTGCCCTGACAGATCTACAGCGAGCGAAGCGACTTCTCAAGCTGATGCAAGCCGAGACTCCAAGCATGGAGGACGTGGCCGTCGAACTACGCAACCAGGGTCATAGTAACTGGAGCCCAATGCACTTCCCAGAGTCTCTGCTCATAGAGATCGAGGGCAACATAATGATACGAGAAGTTCAGGAACAGATTGCAGCGCAGATGCGCGCTCCACCAAATGGAGAGAATGCAGTCATGCAACTCAACATGGGCGAAGGCAAGTCTAGCGTCATCGTGCCCATCACTGCAGCGGCTCTGGCAGTGCAGTCATCACGTCCCAATGGCACCACCGAGCAGCGACTAGTACGAGTCGTCGTGGCCAAGCCACAGTCCAAGCAGATGGCACAGATGCTCATTTCCAAGTTCGGCGGTCTCCTGAACCGGCGAGTGTACTATTTGCCTTTCTCGCGATCTCTGAAGCTCAACTCAGCAGACATCTCCACCATATGTAACATGATAATGGAGTGCAGGAACAATGGCGGCATTCTTTTGGTACAACCAGAGCATCTCCTCTCGTTCCAGCTCATGGGTCTGGAGAGTTGGGTCAACGGCCACGAAGACGTGGGTCGTCAACTTCTTTCCACGCAAACTCAACAGATACTTGATTCAGCTCGAGATATCGTTGATGAGAGCGACGAGAACTTCAGTGTGCATTTCGAGCTAATCTACACTATGGGCACGCAAAGCACAATCGAGCTGAGCCCCGATCGCTGGCTTTTGCCGCAGCAAGTACTGGACATCATAAGACGCCTTGCGCCGGTCATCTCAGAGGAGCTGCCAGGCTCGCTGGAATGTCACACAGGTGCAGTTCTGGGGAGCTTTCCACGCATTCGGATCCTGAGGCTGGACGCCGAACAGCTCCTTCTTCAGCGCTTAGCAGACGATATCTGCAGTAACGGTCTGTACGGGCTCCAGATTTCCCGGCAGCTCGAAGCCACTCGCCGAGCAATCTACGTATACATCACCAAGTTGGAGCTCAGCGCGAGCGAAATCAATGCTGTGGAGGGCTCTACGTTCTGGACCGAGGCCACGAAATCGCCGCTGCTGCTGCTTCGAGGCTTGATCGCTGGCGGAGTCATAGCCTTTACTTTCGGCTCTAAGCGTTGGCGTGTCAACTACGGACTCACAATATCACCTCGCACTCCGCCCACGAAGCTCGCGGTCCCGTATCGTGCCAAAGACAGCCCTTCTCCCAGATCCGAATTCAGCCATCCCGATGTGGTCATCATACTCACATTGCTTTCCTACTATTACGAGGGACTCAATGACGATGATCTCTTTATTGCAATGGAACACGTTATTGCGTCTGATCAATCGGATGTTGAGTATCAAGCTTGGGTCAAGGATGCCAATGCTCTGCCAGCGACCTTTCAAAATCTCCAAGGTATCAATATGGAGGATCGTCCGCAATGCGTCGAGGAGGTGTTCCCTGCATTAAGATCTGCGAAGAGCGCCATCGATTACTTCCTCGCGCACATCGTATTTCCCAAGGAAATGAAAGAGTTTCCTGACAAGCTTTCAGCATCTGGCTGGGACTTGGGCAAATCGAAGAAGCTGTCCGGGGGAGCTGTCACAGGCTTTTCTGGAACCAACGACTCTCGATGCTTGTTGCCTATTGACGTCGATCATCTTGATCTAGACGAACAGAAGCACACAAATGCACTTGTCCTGGAGCACATCCTACAACCAGCAAACGGAGTGGTGCTCATGCCTTCAGGAGATGATACGCAGGTTTCAGACGCTGAGCGCCTACTAAACACTGCCATGAGCCTTGATCCCCCAGTCCAAGTCATTCTCGACGTCGGTGCGCAGATCCTCGAGCTCAATAACAAGCAGGTAGCACGAACCTGGCTTGGCAAGCATGACCAGACGAAGGAGGCTGCGGTCTTCATCGATGACGCCGATGATCTGTGCGTCTTAGATCGTGCGGGCAGAGTGGAATTGCTGAGAACATCGTCGTTCTCCAACCGACTTGGTTCGTGCCTTATTTTTCTTGATGAGGCGCATACTCGTGGTATCGATCTTCAGCTTCCCAGGGACTACCGAGCAGTGGTGACACTTGGCGCCGAACTCACTAAGGACAGGCTGGTCCAGGCCTGTATGCGGATGCGAAAACTCGGTCAAGGGCAGACGGTTGTCTTCTGCATCTCACCAGAGATTCAGGCCAAAATCCTGGCTTGTATAGGGATCAAGTTCCAGAATCGACGCATTACGGTGGCCGATGTGCTACAGTGGTCAATATCAGAGACTTATAAGGACATCCGTCGCAGCATGCCACTCTGGGCAGTGCAGGGCGAACGCTTCGTGCTCCACGAGGATTTATGGAATAGGAGCAAAGCGCAGATGACCAAGGCTGATGCCGAACAGTTCCAAGAGAAGGAAGCTCAGTCCCTCGACGAACGCTACCGTCCATGCATAACACAGAGCCAGCCACATCACCTCGCGAACAGCGGACATGCGCAACTCCGGCAGATTACTGCCAGGTGCGAGGAGTTTGACGATCTTCAGTTCAACTCTAGCACCTTGCAAGAAGAGCAAGAACGCGAGTTGTCCCCAGAGTTTGAGAGCGAGCGCCAAGTACAGAGAGCACCAGATGCTCAGCCTGCGAGCCATACTTTGCACAAAGATGTCCGAAGCTTTGCCCGCTCAGGAGTCTACCTGATCAACTCGACGGCTTACATGCCTGCCTTTGAGGCTTTGCGAGATTCGAGTGCCGCCCAGGACTTTCCCATCGCACAGTTGAGCAATTCCAAGCTATTGGTTACCAAGGATTTCGCTCAGACTATCCAGCGCATTGGCCATGGCTCCTACGTTTCGGACGCATTCCAAAGATCAGTTCAATGGATCCTCTCGAGCCGCGCGTTAGGCAGTAATGCCGTCGACCGCATGCTCATCATCAGCCCCTTCGAAGCGAATGAGCTCTACAGCAAGATGCAGGACGTCACTGCAGCGACCCTGCACATGTACAAGCCTCGACTCCTTTCCAGCTACTTGTCTCTGGATCACCTTCAATTTCACACTGTGCCTGCGCACAACCCGCCTTCCGTCCCACGCGCCTTGGCTATACAGCTTGATCTCTTCGCAGGCCAGCTGTACGTCAGCTCGTACGAGGACTACCTAGAGATTTGTAGGTACCTTGGGCTTTCCACAAAAGCAGTCACGCATGCTATGACACAGCAGGGATGGCAGCAGGATGCCGTTGGCTTCATTCTCCGAGATGACCAAGGCCAAATGGGAGGACAATCAGGGCTGGAGAAGAGTCCTGTGAACTTCTTCAGAGTGCTACTGTCGACGATCAGAAAGAATGGCCAGAGTATCAGCAAGACTCAGATGGGAGCGCTTTTGGATGGCAAGCTGTTTACGGAGGCAGATTTTCCCGATGGTGTCTGCACAACGTTGCAAGAAGGAACAACACCGTTGTGCGAGCGTGAGTGAACAGGCTTTCAAGGAGAGCCTTGTACGAGAGATTGATTGAGACAGATGTCGGCCAGCTTCTCATGCAAGACGTGTGCAATATGAGTAGAGCGGCATTGCATGGAGTTCACTACTTCTGCTTCAGAATAGCTAGATTGCCAACAAAATGTGTCTGCAAGCGCAATTGCCACATGGTATGTAACAGATCAAACTACGTAGTAGTATGCCGTGCCGCAGACGTGAAATTGCTTGGTCATTCATCCCGAGCTTCAGAGCATATGCGCACACTTTGAGGCTCTAGCGTTCCCACTGATATTGCATTGTATAGGTAGGACAATCAGCGGGTGTAAGATTTCTCCAGTGGCAGAGTAGAATAGTCAGACGATGGAACGATGAGTAATGATTCACTGACGACCCGTTATTCCATTATAGTACACTCCTGGCTCATAGCCAAACACTCATCGTAAACGTGGGTATCATATCTCTTTGCTGCTTTCCGTATCACACATTGTACTGTCTCCCTTATTTCTGTCCGCGAGGTGTCGAATGAATGTCACTCTACCACTCGTCATCGACGAAGCCTTCATCATCTTGATCCATGCCATCATAGTCGCTTTCCACACTGTATTTTGTACCAAGCGCTTCCTGAGCTTGGCGCATCATTTCTTGAATGCGGTTGCCCAAACTGGTCATCGCCTTGGCTTGTTTCGCTTGTCGTCTGGCAAAACGTTCTGCCTCGGGACTGACAAGAGTCAGACCTACGCCAGAGGTACGTGGCCGCCCTTGAGGCGAGCGAGTGTGCGCGATTGAAGCTCGTCTGCTTTGTGGTCGAGGAGGTGTGACCACAGTCTGCGCTGTGGTAACATGCTGACTATTCGAGATCGGCCTCCGCGATACCGGTGCCAGGCTTCGTCTGCTAGAGGCGCGCGAGGCAGAAAGCTCAGTGGGCGCAAGGCTGGTCCGTGGCACAGCACTAACTGAGTTCTTCCGTCTTGGACTTGATGGCCTGCTGTCCATATCCACCATTACCCAGCTGTCTCTGTCGGTCTGTCGCCGCTTAACCGCAGGCCTGCTGGGAGATCCATGGTTGAAGTGGGGACTATCCTGCTCGAAGTCCCCAAGGAATTCGGTGTCGGTGTCATGACGGGATGGTATCGGTGTAGAGGCGACTTCTCGGCTGTGGCGCAGTGTCGATGAGTAGGCCTTGCCACCGCCGGCGCTAAAGCCACGGAATGCAGTGCTTCCAAACTTGAATGCTTTGGCAATTATGTTGAAAGCAAGACTAGTCCACGTGGTCTGTAGATGCTTGTCAGATGCAGGTCTCCCGCGAGCGACACCATTTCTCTCACATGCAAGGGGTCCAGTGAGAGGTGTACAGCCAGAACGCATCGTGACATCCGGGTCGTCGTCTCTGCGCCGTCTTCGAAATTCATCTGCTTGCATTGGAAGCAGCTCCGGCCTACATATAGACTGCACTCCAGGTGTGTCGAAGCCATCGGCCAATCGATACCGCTCGTTCACAAGCGCTGAACCTTGTCCACTACTAAAGATATTGTCGCTGGGTGTTGGACACTGCGTCCACCTCGGCGTCTCGTCCCAACTCCACGCTGTTGTCTGCTGTGTGCGTCGTCCTTCTCGCGAGTGCGCTGAATCTGGGCGCTGCCTCTTGCGGGTGCGTGCGGAGAAATAGTCCTGCCCAGAGGCAAGACATGGTGTAGCAGCTGCCGCAATGGGCGAGATTGGCCGTTGAAAGTAATGTGCCCTATATGGACCAGGCGTGTTATAGTCCATGGCGGACTCGTCGTCGCGTGACCGTTGGTGTGTTGTCGGATGAAGGAACGGGAGTGCGCAGCCGTGGATGCTATGCACTATCGTGGGCAAAGTGCCATCGTCATCGTCATCATCGTACGTATGAGAGCCTGCGAGATGTCAGGCTGTTTGCGCTGTGTCACGCCGTTGCCTGAGAGTGTCACAACTGTCGTTGTCGTCGTTGGCGCAACGGAAGAGATGCGAGTGTAGAGCATAACAGACCAGGATCTCCTACCGGCGGCCCGAGGCCCGAGGACCCCACTCCTCCGCACTTTCTGCATTGTAAACACAGAATATGAAGATAAAGCGGCCCTGGTGTGGAAGATACTCGAACAGTACAAGGCGATGCTCATTCAGGAAGAGGCCGATTAGAGTGGCGTGTCGTTTCTGCTATCAGAAAGTTGATCATACATAGTTGTCCTTCCTGACAGTCATCTAATTGCTACAGAGAGCGACAAGCCCTTTGTCTCCCCAATCATGGCCAGAACAGTTATGTCTTCTTTTACATTGGACTATGGGGGCCAATCCGATGACCAGATCTGAACACTTTCTGCCTGTTTGACACCTAAAATGCGTGATCTTCAAGGTCATATAGGTCATATCTTGAGCCAGAAGATTTCTGGTCAGCTTGTCCTTGTTATATTTAATAACGCGCGTAGTCTACCGCCTCGATTGCAGCATGCTTCTACATTTCGGGCATGCCTGCGTCGGACAGCTCGGGCATTCCAGTAAATAAGTCCATATGTCATCGCACTCTGGACACGCTTTACGACCTTGCACCTTGTCCCACCAGCCCCTGTGCTCACATTCTAGTATTGTACTTGAGTTGTTTCTTCGACGTTGTGCACTCTCTTCAACCCAGACCGTCTGCCAACGCCCACGTCTGCTCCCCTCGTCCCTGGCCATTGCTGCTGCTCGCGCCTGCGCCTGCTGTCTCGAAGCCTCTCTGACCTGTTGCGCCTCCACTTCGCGCTGCTCTTGCTGCTGCCTTGCAACCCTTGCAACCCTTGCCAGCCTTTCCGCCTCTGCCATATCTCTTTTCAGCCTCTCTCGAGCCTCTCTGTCTCGTATCCTCGCCTCTGCCTCGCGCTGCTCTTGCTGCTGCCTTGCAACCCTTGCCAGCCTTTCCGCCTCTGCCATCTCCCTTTTCAGCCTCTCTTGAGCCTCTCTGTCTCGTATCCTCGCCTCAATGACTCGTATGGCCTGGTCGTCGCGGTGCTCCGCAGCATCACTTTCTTGCTTAGCTTGCTTTAGTAAGCTCTCTTTTCCCTGCAGCTGCGTTTGGTGTGAGGTCAGTCGCCGCTCCTTCATATCCTTCTCAATCCTTCTCTCTTGCCTTCCTCTGTCCCTGTCTGCCTTCTCGTCCTCACTCTCTTTTACCTGCTTGTTAAGTGGCGACAACAGCCATGTTCCCCAGCTATTCTTCTGCGCCTCTACGATTGCCTCGGCAGCTGCGATGCTAGCTAGGTTCTTGATTTCTTGGTCCAGCCGTCGGATGCTTCGTCGTAGCTCCAACACTGACGCCTCGAAAGCAGTTTGCGTCGACCTCCATCGTGTGGCACGTTCCTCCTTATTCTTTCGGAGCACAGCGATTTGAGCGGCATCGCTGTATGCATCTGAACGCGGAGCAGAAGCGGTAGGCGGGTGCGGTGCTTGCGTCCCTTGAGGGCTAGGCCGATTTCGTGTGATGGAAGGATAGATGAGGTCGTACTTTCGACGTTCGGCTTCGTCCTTCAAAGTCTCGTACGCTAGGCTGAGCTGTAGTGTTTGATGTGAGCACAACCTCCCCTACAACCGATCGACAAGTGGACGAGGGAGTCGTCCTTAGCTCATTCTGGAATAGTCTATTGCGGTATCGACGTACTAGTTGGAAAGCCTGAGTCGATCCAGTGTTCGCGTTCCGGTCCGGATGAACCTTAAGTGCTAGCCGTCTAAATGACTTTGTAATTTGCTCAGACGTAGCACTCTGGCTGACTTCAAGCACTCTGTAGTAATCTTCTGTGACAGGTGATGGTGCCATGTGTTGTTCACGATTACGAGATGTCCTGTTGATCAAGAAACATAGGTACAGGTACTTATAAGGTCGGTGTGAAGAAGCACGTGACGGGGAGCACTGCACTTTGAGCACCTCATGTTCATATGTTACGATACATGTATCTTAGGTAACATCATAAAATCTTCACATCGTAAAATCTTCACATCGTAAAATCTTCACATCGTAAAATCTCAACATCATACATAAGGTATATATTCGTAGACTCATCACATGATACTGCCATCCCGAATACGACTCGGCTTGTCGGGCCTTTTCTCATTATCAGCTGCCCCGAACAGCCCGCTCCAGACTCTGAGTCTCACGGAACTGACCGTAGCCAATTCAGCCACAGACAGTTCTCCATCCGCCAAGACACAAGAATCCATCTCTCTTAGCATGGCTTCGGAACCATTGGCCTCAAAGTCGTAGTGGACCACCAGCCGGCGACTCAACCTCAATTGAAACGACAATTGCAAGTCAACGTGTTCCCGGAGCAATCGCACATAGGGCAAGATTTCTGTCCACGCCGTGTAGAATCGTTCCAGGAAGACATTGTTCGTCTGAAATCCAAGGTGGAGATGTACCCTACGCAGCCTCTGCAAAGTCATCGGGCGACTCAAGACGTCCTGCAGGCAAATGGTATTGTGTTCGACATGGGGCATCCGCATAGCCAGCGTTATGTACTCCTGAGCTTTCTGTCGCACAATGTGGTTCTGAGAGACCAGGTTTCCCTCGAAGGACTTGTCACTCATTATCTTCCGAGAGGGTAAGTATGCTAGGGCCGACTCCTGATATCCACTGGAACGGACCATACAGAGATCTTGCAGGACCGGCGCGCGAAGGTGTACAGTATTGAGCCAGAAGGGAAGGTCTCGTGTCTCGTTGTAGATCTCTCGGCAGGTCATACTCAGCGCGAAGATGCCATGAGATTTCCGGCATGGCTTGCGATCGGCCGTGCTCATGTCGATATGTATCCCTCCGGATCTTCGGAACACGAAATCGTAAATGATGTTTCGAATATCACTTGGAAGCTGCAGAAATAACGACTTTTGGGAATCCCGGGAAGTCACCGAAGACTTTTCGTGGCCTTTGTCGAGAGGCAGAGCGGACATTGCTTCCCTTGGAGGTCGACAACTATGGGTATTCTTGCTCGATGCGCTGCAGTATTTGGTCGGCTGATACGTCCTGGTGTTGGCCATCCCGAGAAGTGCTCCCTTTTGCGAATCTTGACCGCTGAGGACATACTCGTCTCTTATGCTTGGTCTGAAAAAGTCAGTACTGTTATGACTGTTATGAAATTGGCATCAGAGAACTCGTAAGTGGCGGGCCTGATCACAGCGGCCACCTTACGCTCCGAGCAGTCCATGATATGCTTGGCGGAGAGCGCTGGGTCCGAAACGCCCACTCCGTATGCTTGGCATTTTAAATGTCATGCTTAAAATTTAGAGAGACTCAAAGATCCAGACAGCGGCGTGGTGACGAAGTCCGACTAAAGAGGCATTCAGATGTGGTCACCACAGCGCCCAGCCGTGCCCTACATGGCTGCTTTCCCTGGTTCATCTGCAAGTCTCGAATACTCGGAGCAGTTTCGGACCTGTACAGTACAACCAGTTGCCAGGATCAGCGGCATTCGTCGGCTGTTAGGAGTTTGGTAAAGGCCATGGGGGCGCAGAAAGAACTGACAGGAAAGCCGCAGTCTGCGAGTCTACGATCATGGAGACCATTGAGACGGCTCGAGCCACATCTGTAAGACCATGGTATGCCTGAGCACAATTTCCACTTTCGGCATGTGTTCTCACCTTCTCGCCCTTCGCCAAGAAGAACTTCAACAAAGATGGCATGTTCGCACAAACAGCAACATCTTTTTGCATCCGTACCCTGTGCGAGCGAGACATGCATACGTACAAGACATCTTCAGCTCCACCGATACCACTTGGAAAACAACTTAGGCTGGCTCGCGGCTTTCTCATCGTGCTCAGCCCCGTGGATAACAAATCATGCGCGGAAGCAGGCTACCGACATACGCGCATGTCTAAGGAGCTCTCGGAATGGATGTCTCCCGCAATCAAACAATGTTCGCGTTGAGATCTGCCTGAGCCATACGTTATATTCTAAGTCATTCGCCGAAATCCGAAGCTCGGGAATAACGCACGAGCTGACGACAGCATGAGTGCCATGAGAACTCTTCATCTCGAGACTGTCGCTTCATCATTCGTGCGAAAGTCATCAGCGTTCTTAGAGTTCATTGGCCATGGCAATGATTCTTTGTGAGGATCGTTGCATGCATTAGGGTCCTAGACTCCGTCGCCATCAGGATCCTGTTCACTAATCGCTTAATGTGTCATATGAAAGAAAGAAACTGGGCAACACTTGTGTCATCGAGGACTGTTCACTAATCAAGGTACATGTATCTATGAGCGAGAATGCCCAAACGTCAGCGTGCACGCCACACAACAGGCCTACCACGAGGCACGAGATGAAGTGCCTTGTTGACAAGCGGAAGATGCTGAAGCTTGCCTTCGTCTCCGATCGCTCGGTATTATTAGGACCCTTCATGGAAGACACCTGGGTCATTCGTGATAATGCCACACAAAAACAGCAAATGTTGATAGAACGAGACGAGTTGATAAGCAGCCTGATTTCAGCATACCTTTTCATTTCTATTGTGTCGCCTAAAATTACATGTAGATGTATAAACTATATGGAAACCGTCGCTCAAGTGCAAAGTCCGCAGTCCCCACTATTCGGAGATATCTTTTGTAGCATATCCCTGTACATTTGATAGCTCTCTGAGGTTGTTCACGGACGTTGCCAAAGATAAGGTAACATACTACATGTAATGTATGTAGGTCAAGAATTCACAGAAACACAGCATTCGTTGCGTCCTTGTCCATCCTGCCATTGAAGACTAAAAAGGTACAGAGAGCTTCCAGCAAATCCTCAGCATCTCGTTTGGGCCCAGCGCAACGACATCGCACAACCAGCACTCTCAGCGAGAACCGCAGCGACAACATGTCCGTGCCATTCGTACGACGAGTAGCGAGTAGAGAACTGCCGAAGTGGACTTCAGTTCCAACTGCTGCCCGACCGGCATACTGCGCAGCGAGCTTCCTTGCTGCAAGAAGCTCGCCAAGTAGAAATATCCCCCAGGCTGTGCGAAGTACCATGCGAGGCATCGACTTTTCCATACCTGTTGCGCAGAGAAGGGCATTCTCAGGAGTATCGGCCAACATGACCAGCTTGAAGGAGATCAAGCAAAACTGTCGCAAGGTATCCGCTCGCCTGGACCAGCTTCTGCTCTTGGATGAGCCTACATGGTCTTGTGCTCAACTGTGATATAGGTCGTCTGCATAGGGCGCAACTACGCAGACCACGTAACCGAGCTTAACAACCAACGACCCAAACAACCCTTCTTCTTCCTCAAGCCTTCTTCATCGATCCTCCTACCCGACGAGGGCCCCATCCTCCGACCCAAAGGCGTGACACTCCACTTCGAAATCGAGCTGGGAATTGTGATTGGCAAAACCGTCAAAGACCTGGAAGAGAATGATGAGGCGGGCTGGAAAGATGCTATTGGAGGGTATATCACTGGCATAGACATGACCGGTCGTAATGTGCAAGAGGAAGCGAAAAAGCGAGGTCTTCCCTGGTCAATTGCGAAAGGGTTCGATACTTTCTTGCCCATCGCCGGCCCCGTGGCCAAGGAGGACATCGAGGACCCGCATAATGTGGAGCTATATCTCAAGGTCAATGGAGAGATGAAGCAGAGTGACAATACGGAGCTTATGCTGTTCAGGATCGGCAGGCAGCTTGCTGATATTAGCAAGGTGATGACGCTCGAGAAGGGTGATATTGTGCTCACGGGTACGCCAAAGGGTGTAGGACCCGTGGTGACGGGCGATGTTATGGAGGCCGGATTGATCATTGGTGGCAAGGAGGTTGAGCAGGCGAAGATTAGAGTCGAGGTCAGAGACCGCGATTCGCCTTACGAGTTCACACCTACGTACTAAACGCAGATATGCACTTAATGTGAAGCTGTACATGTGGCCAGCATGTCAAGAAAATGCACTGCCATCCATAATGGCTCGGGACGTGAAGTCCCACGTTCAGTCCTCTCTGGAAAGAAACTGCTTCCCAGCTCCGAGCCTACCTTATGTTTGGAAATGCAGGAGCTTGGGGTCTCGCTCGTGAAACAGTCCGATGTCTGACGTCTGATGTAGTCGTCATGCCTTGAGTCCGCCACGGCAAGGCTTTGGAAAAGAGCTCCAAGACCATCCCATACACACCCTTCAAGGAATCTCTTCCTCGTCGTCGCCTCCAAAGCCAAAAGAGAAACCAACACCTTCTCCGTCGTCCTCATTTGCAGTTTTGGTGATCTCCTCCCAGCCTTTGCCGATCTTGCTCAATCGCTCCATCTCTTTCAAGCCTCCTGCCAGTAATTCAGGGTCATGCTCTCGCAGCCTCTCCACGAACAGCCCATAAGGATCGTCTACATCGTCACTAAAACCGCTGATGTTGCACTTCGGACCATTCAAGAAGTGAAGAACAGCACCAAGTCTACTTCTTGGAACTAGGTTCTGTGTGATTGCAATACTTGCCTCCAAATTCAGCACCAGATGATACCAGCCGGATGGCACATACAGTACCTCGCCCTCGCCGCAGATACCTTCCTTGCATCCAGCTGTATTTCGTGCTTCAGCATGAAACCCCAGCAACCATTCGGCGATGCTGAGCGGAGACGTAACTTCGCTTTGATCTTCACTGACGAACACGCCAGGAGGGGGTGGAAGGGACTGCGACGAAGGGAACATGATCCAGTACTTCGAACCCTTCAGCACAGCGTTCCATGCAGATGTAGCATTTGGATCTTTATGGAACGTGCTCCCGCTTCGGTCAGGTCCCACTATAAGCCAGCGGTGGTCAGGCCGCTGCTTGCCAAGCAGATGGAATAGATCGGGTCCGAAACAGGTAGGCTCCCAGTAGTCTGCGGTCGCAGTAGGCTCGCTCGTAACTTCGAGATTCATCTTCTGCGCGAAAGCACGGTCGAAGAGGTATAGAGGTGACTCATCTCGGCTGTCTTTCATGTAATCGACGTACGTCTTCAGCGGCCAGTCTACCGCTTCGGCACGGAAAGGCACATCGGCATACTGTTCGACAAGCTGTTCCGTTGACCACGATTTATACACAGGCCACTGCCTGACCGGTTCTGTCAGTATGAATGGCTGGCCACACCACTTCTTGGCGAACTCTTCGTGCGACAGGTCCTTCAATCTGGTGATCTGGTTCTGCTTGGGTATATTCTCCGCATATGGATGTAATGGAACATTGGCACAAAAGAAAGGCCGGTGCAGGACATCAGAAAAGAGGTTTGTGCAGTCTACTTGTGGCTCTCTGCTCACATCTTGTGACAAATACGTGGAACGCCAAGTGCCTTGCCACTCGAACTGCTTAGGAGATGACCTACCCATTCTGCTCAGCGCATGCTGAGTCCGCGGATGACTCTACGACTTACTCAACAAATAGTGTGCGCCATAATTCCTCGTTGCGGGTGAACGCGTGTAAGGCGCGACATGCGCCGCCTAGCTTGAGAAGATCTTGAGGTCTAAGAGTCTCGAGAAGAGACGCAAGTAGCTCGTCTGGTAGCAGAGCGAAGTATCCAGCAGCGGATTTCAGATTGATGTTGGAGGTGAGAGCATTGCCGCTGGGACGTACACCAAGTGGATGTCGTCGAACAAATGCTGCGCCGTCTTCTGGGACATCGTGCTGCTTGCGCTTCTTGACCGGTCTCGCCTCTGATGACTCCAACGCTGAGGTTCCATAATTGTCGTAGCCGTATGCGGCCATGATGATTGGCCACAAGAAAAATGGCGAGTGGCGAAGTGTGGTTTGAAGCAGCTGCGAAAAGCGGGTAGGTATATGTCACCCGCAGCCGAAAGCACAGACATTTCAAAATTCAGAAGGCGGGTGCGCTTTCACAAATCTTTGACAACCTGAAGTTTTCGACAACACCCACCACAACTCACCAACACCACACTCACACCTTACCACTAGAACCAGACGACTGTCATTACCGACAGTCAGGTATCTAGTCGTCCCAGAACCACTTCAGCGACACCGCCGCGGCATCCTTGAGGATCCCCGCTCCACCCACTCACCAACTTTTCCAGCTCACTTGCGCAGCGCAGTGAGCATCAGTTCCGAACCGCAATCATGGCTGATAAGGGACTTGAGGACATCGATGCTGGTAAGTCCACGACGGCGGCGGGCGGCCGTACATGGCAGGCAAGGCTCTGCCGGATCGCGACAGCAATCACATAGAAAGTGCGATGCGGAAAAGTGCGGGCAGCAGGACAATCGCAGTCGGATTCGCACACAAAGAGCAACCTCCAACAGTTGACGCTTCACAGGTCAGATCGAGTCCAACTATGACGAGACCACCGACAGCTTTGATGCTATGAATTTGAAGAGCGAGCTCCTCCGTGGAGTGTACGCTTATGGTTTCGAGCGCCCATCTGCTATTCAGCAGCGCGCTATCATGCCAGTCATCAAGGGTGCGTCCTCACTAATAACCACTGCGCTCACAATTTGACTTCGACTAACTCGACGCAGGTAACGATGTTATCGCTCAAGCCCAGTCCGGTACCGGCAAGACTGCCACTTTCTCCATCTCCGTTCTTCAGAAGATCGACCCCAACATCAAGGCC
>KZ104891.1:48871-68536 GCA_000504405.2 Mycosphaerella sp. Ston1 | reverse complement strand
TCTCTTCGACCCTGTATTCACGCCTCGATGTTCGCCCTTCAGTTTTCTGGGGCCGAAACGGTATACGTCGATGCCGTGCGCGGTGGCAGATATCCCGTGTGTGGATGTGGTGGTGATTAGTCATTCGCATTATGATCATTTGTCGTATCCGACGTTGGTGGAGATTCGGGAGAGGTGGAAGGATGTGCAGTTTTGGGTGCCGTTGGGGAATCGGGCGTGGTTTGTGAGGAATGGGTTTGAAGAGAGGAATGTTGTGGAGTTGGATTGGTGGGAGGAGAGGGTTGTGGAGATTGGGATTAGGGAGAGGAAGAAGAAGAAGATGAGGACGGCGACGGCGACGACAAGCTCGATAGCGGAAAATGATCGGGATGATTCTGCTGCTACTGCTGCTGGAGAAGAAGAAGAAGAGGAAGAGACGAAAATGTCTGCCACAATCTCTTGCCTCCCATGTCAACACATGTCCGCGCGAACACCCTTTGACAAAGCCCACACCCTCTGGGCATCCTGGTCCGTCTCTTCCGGCAACAAAAAAGTCTGGTTCGGCGGCGACACGGGCTATCGCGCCGTACCCAAACTCCCCGAGGACGAATTCGATTATGACGAAAAGTACTCGCATCTCCCACATTGTCCTGCTTTCAAAGAAATCGGAGATCTGAGAGGTCCCTTTGATTTAGGTTTAATTCCAATTGGTGCGTATGATCCCAGATGGATCATGTCGCCTATGCACGCGAATCCGTACGATGCGGTGAATATCTTTGTGGATACGAAGTGTGAGAAGGCGTTGGGCATCCATTGGGGGACTTGGGTGTTGACGGATGAGAAGGTTTTGAGTCCGCCGAAGGTGTTGAAGGAGGCTCTGAAGTGGAAGGGCTTGGAGCAGGATGTGTTTGAGACTTGTGAGATCGGAATTTCGAAGGAGTATTAGCCGTCTGGTAGTTGCAGTGGAGACGAGGAGAGCATGCATGACCTGTGGACCTCGATACTGGAGCTGAGCCTCTCTTGGTACCTTAGTGTTGTGGAGCAGGAACCTGAGTGGCGAGCATCCTTCGTGCCTCGAAACGCAGCGAACTATATATGCAGTAGAGAGCTGTGTTTGGAGTTGGGTGGAAATCCACCATATTCCCTTCCGAGGGCGACGTGTCGACATGTCAAGCTGTGGTGAGGGAAACAGCTGATACAGATCACGCCTCACTTCCCAGTTAGACGATGGCCTTTCCAACCCGCCTTATACCAAAGTTAAGTTCTGGCGCCCGCCCGCTCAGGACAGAGTCTCCTCAGCCTCTGCAATCACGTATAACACGAAAGCGCAGCTACATAGTGTACTCCTTCGACTCTTCACTATCGGACGGCCGTCCACGCTTATTCAGCAGCCAACGAGCGACCTTGAGCAGATATACTGGACACAAGTCTCCACACCGCATCAATTTCGGGCTCTTCAGGAAACGTAGAAGATGCGGCCGTGACCTTTGCGAAAGGCCACGGGCGTTGGACGAGCAGCGAGCGTCTGTTGTGGAGATTCTGCCCCGGCTGTGTGTGAATGGCTGGGAAGTGGGAGTAGAAGTCTATGGTGGACATAGTCTGAGATGCGTTGAAGGGATGATGATGAAGAAGGTGTTGTTTATTGTTCTGATCCGAGTATCGTGTCTACTGTCTTTGACCGGAGTGTGAGAATTACTTATACTACCTGACGATAAGGTAGGTAAGCTAGCTGAAGAGGTAACATCATCATGTGCTGCCGAGCACGCGGCTGAGTAGAATATGAATGGGGGTGAGAGAGAGGGAGAGAGAGGAGAGAGAGGGAGCACACACTGCCTGAGGTGTGAACCTGAATTAATGTCATTTGCGATCTCAGTCAGCTAGCTCTAGTGATAAGATAAGATACCTAACTACTTGTACTTGTACTTGTCAGAGGAGTAGTAGGGTAGTAGGTAGACTCGATACTGCTTCCTTGTGGTATAGACGTAGCCCGGGAACTTGAAGACGGCTTTCAACAGCAGATGCTCAAGTCTACGGTACGGTACAATAGTGCAAATCAATACCGCATTTTGTGTATACAGGAAGGACTTTTCAGTACTACGATACCGCACAACTCTATAAGTAGATAGACTTCTCACTTTAAGCATGTGATAGTACTGGTAGACTAGTTTTACGGAAACAAGCTTTGGGAAGCTCGCCGGCCTCAGTTCCGACGCAAGACATTTTCTTGTTTTGGATGAAGTCGATGCTTGTTACGCGTGAAGGATGGTCGTCGTCTGTCTGATAATAAGAGAGGGCTGCCTCCACTACTGACTACAAGCACATACCGCCCGCATTTCCACCTACAATAATGGCGATTCTGGATCTGGTGCTGCAACATCCTGTTATTGTCGTGGCTGTCGGCATTCTGGTGGCCCTCGTGGTCTCATCAGCTCGAGCAAGAAGCATCAGCGATTATCCGGATCTGCCGTGGGTGGGCAGAACATCGAACGCCTTCGGTGCGACGACGTATGCGAACTTCATCAGTGTCTCCCATACCCGCGAATGGCTGACGGAAGGCTACAACAAGGTGCATTGCTTCGTTTCATGGTGGGAGAAGAGCTTGGCTGACAGACAGTGCAGTATACCAAGCATGGGAAGTCGTTCCTCATGCCATCGATATCAGGCAAGCCACAGATCATCGTCCCGAATGCTCGCCTCGCGACATACAACGATCAACCCGAGGATGTGCTGAGTGCATGGAAGGCGCACTATGATACGCTGGCCTGTAAATACACCTTCACCGATCCAGAACTCGTCAAAATCAGGTTCCATGAGCATGTCTTGGTCACTCATCTGCCACGCAAGCTGCAAGATATATTGCCCACGAGCTTCGACGAGCTCCGTGTCACCATCGACGAGATTCTCGGCCACGACACTGCCCACTGGAAAGAGGTCAATGTGGTCGGCATGATGACCAAAATTGCCTGCCGTGTCAGCAACCGCACACTCATCGGTCTACCTCTCTGCAGAGACGCCAAACTCCTCGATAACATGGTAGCCTTCGCCGAAGATTGCATACGCTGCATTATCGCCAATACACTCCTACCCGCCTTGTTAGAACCGTTGATGAACATCGTCGCTCTACCGAACTGGTATCACTACCTCAAAGTCCGCCATGCCATGAAACCCGTCATCGAAAAGCGACGAGCCGACATTCACGAGAAAGACACCAACCCAGAACACTCCAAGCATCTTGTCATCCCAGACGACTACATCTCCTGGCACATCCGTACCGCACGTGCAGAGAACAAACCCTGGGCTCTCGACATCTCATGGACAGTGCGATGTCTGCTCGCTCTAGAATTCGCAACCATCCACACCACTCTCATCACAGGCAGCAACGCACTCTTAGACATCTTCTCATCTACTCCCGAAGTCCAATCCCAACTCCGCGAAGAAGCCGAAAGAGTCTTTTTCTCATCCACATCCACCTCCCCCTCCACCACATCCACCACCACATCCACCAAAAACCCAGATCCAATCTGGTCCAAAAAATCCCTCGCCAAACTCCTCCGAGCAGACTCCGCCTTACGCGAAAGCATGCGCATCGGAAATTTCTCCCTCGTCAACACCCGACAAGTCATTTCCCCCACAGGCATGCACGACGACGTGGAACATTTCACGGCGCCGTATGGTGCGACGGTGGGGATATTATCGTGGAATCGCCATCATGATCCCGAAGTATATTCCCATCCGGATGAATTTGATGCGTTTCGCTTTTCGAGATTGAGAGAGGAGTTTGAGGCGAGACAGGAGAAGGAGAAAGAGGAGAAGGAGAAAGAGAAGAAGAGTCAGCAGAGTCGAGAGGAGTGGTTGAAATTGCAAAATCTCAGTATGACGAGTGTGGGAAAAGATAATTTGAGCTTTGGAATGGGAAGGCATAGTTGTCCTGGGAGATTTTTTGCTCAACAGGAACTGAAGTTGTTGCTCTCATATCTGGTGATGCACTACGAAGTGGAACAGTTGGCTGAAAGACCGGCTAATATCGGTCTGGGTGGATCTGGTATGCCGCCTTCGACTGCAACGATTCGAGTCAGAAGGCGTGCTTGAGGACCAGCCAAGCAGATCTATACTCCTGCCCTCCCTCCTCAATGCTACCTTTTTCCCCAAGAATGCACTCCACTCTCTATCTGCTGGAAAAGATTGTTTTCGGACTTCCGTGCTCGTAGCAAGTTCCTCCCGACTGCCTTACACACTTCCCATCAAAGTCCTCCACGACTCTGCCTCCGACGATGGAGCAGAGTAGCCAACTCTAACAAACGCTGCGCCATGTACCTCCTCGTGACTGGTGAATCGATGCGAGCTGTACCAGCTTGACTTTCCGCAGGAATACCAGGTAGTCTGATCGACCCATTGACATGATGCTGGTCCTGGTCCCTGTCCCTCGCAACAACATCCTCCTCTTCCCCTTCATCATGTCTCTGCACCAGCCCCGGCGCATTGTCAGGCAGACCGCTATCATGGGAGAACACCCGGCGTTCACCACCTTCAACCTATGGTGGTGATAGTGCTGGCGTACCTGGTCGTGGTGGTGGAGTACGTGTACGCCAGGGTCCTTCTGCAATGGCTTCGTCTGCAAGTTCCTGCGAGGTCCGCGAGGTCCGACCTGTTCACAGAACGCATCGTCAACACAAGTTCACATCTTTCTTTTCTTTTCCTTTCCTTCTCTCCCTTCCTTTCCTCTCTGCCTTCCTCCATTCCATTCCAACCCCCCTCCAAATCCAGCCAGCCAGCTAGCCAGCCACCTTATATATACCTATTCAACCCCCAAGTCCCCCCCCCAAAAAGAACAAAAAAACAAACCTCTCCCCATCCACCAACCCGGCCAATTCACCTCCTCAAAAAACTCCATCGTTCCCTCCTACGCGAACTAGACATCAGGGATTCTGCTGATGGGCATGGGAACAGTTCCGGCTGCTTGGTCGGCGTCGTAGTAGCCTTCGATGGAGAGGCGGCGGGCTGTTGCGACTTGGCCTAAGTGGCGTTGTCGTCGTTGTCGTCGTCGGAGGTGGCGGTGAGTGGGAATGGAGGGGAGAGGAAGAGGAGAAAGCCGACGTGGAAGGAAGAAGGAAGGGGTGGTGGGTTGGGACATTTTCTTTTGTTTTTGGCGTTGTGAGCGATGGGGATGGGGATGGAGATGGGTTATATGTAGATGAATGGATGGATGGATGAGTGGATGGATGAGTGGATGGATGGATGGATGGATGGATGGATGGGTATGATGGTGAAGAGAGTATGCGTTTTATTTGGGAGGAGATGAGATGCGTGGAGGAGATAGGAGCTGCTGCTTCCTTGGTTGGAATATACAGGTACCTTAAGAAGAGCATACGTAAGGTACCTACCTATATAAAGGTAAGATAAGGTAAAGAAAGGTAAGAGCTCATGTAACTAATCTTCGTGACTCCTGTGTAAGTAAGCCAAGTAAGGTAAGTAGGTAAGGTATAGCACATAGCCAAACGTCGTGTCATTATGGTCAGGTAGTAAGTACATCCAACTTACATAGTAATACAACTCAGGAAAAAACACCAATCTCCCCTCCCCTCCCCCTCCTCCTCTTCCTCCTCCTAATCCCAACCTCCTCCTCCTCCTCCTCCTCCCGCTACAGCAGTATTCACCCGATTCAACCATTCCATATCCCTCAACTGCTCCAAAATCTCCTTTCGAATTGCACAATCTTTGGAATCGTACCCTATTTCACTCATCCCCGAAAGATCAGTATATATTTATATTTATATATTTCTGTATATATAAAATCGCAGTTTCTTGTTATTCACGCGTGGTATAGATACACCTCCTCCTACTTCTCCTCCTAAGACGAGAAATAGTAGAGTGGTGGAGTAGAGTGCAGTGGAAAACTCACATTTCAAGCCATGCGCCATCATGAACAGTTTCGTTCCTCCGTATGGTTTTTCGAGGTCGTGATTACTTGGTTTGGGGATGGTTTCGGGGTGGAAGGTTGTTGATTTTTCGTTTGTTTCCTTGGGGGGAGTATCGTTGTCGTCGTTTTCATTATTGTGGGCTTCATCATTGTGGGCGTCATTATGGTTGTTGTTGATGTTGTCGTTGTCGTTGTCGCTATTCTTCTTCGTCGTTGTCGTCGTCGTTGTCATCATCGTTGTTGATGGAATAGGTTTGGTTGTTGTTGTTGGCCAATCTTGTTGAAAAGGTCGTGAAATGTCCGTTGGGCTTTGAGGACTGTAGATTCTGGGTATACATGGTTCTTGATTGTTGTTGTTGTTGTTGTTCAACGAACCGAGAAATGTAGTGCCAGCAGTAGTATTATTCTTGACACCATGCGCATCAGCAGTAGCAGCAGCGTAGATATCGAACGAAACACTCACAGAGCCTGCTACTTTGTGTTCGGCTTCTGTCCTGTCATTGGGAAGATTGAGCTTGCAATTGGGAATGGACGCGCGATATGGAACGCCTCCAAAGCCAAGTCCGAGCACAGGTTTCGGTTTGGTCGGGCTTGATGTTGGACTTCTCTGAGGTGATGATGCAGTCTGATGCTTTCTCATGTTGCGGTGCTCTTCGATGGTAGTAATGTAAGACATGATGAGCCGGCCATGCGTTCGTAGAGTGTAGAGTCAGTCAGTGGGAGGAGATGGTGACAGGACGTCAAGTGTGGAGCAGGACGAAAGGAGTCCGTAATCTTAGAGATGCAGTAGAGAGTTCTTCGAGAACGATATCGTCTTACCTATGGACTAGGATGTATACGTGCGAATTCGGTCAGCTGACAGCTGCTAGAATTGCAAAGGAACACCCAAGTCAGTATATTCCAAAGACACAATCCCAACAGCGACAAAGACGAATAAGCAATAAGCCTAATAGAATGAAAGGGTGTTCTGGTGAAAGAGTCAATCGTGTTTCACTCTTCGTATACTTTACAACCACTTAACGCGCTCAAAACGATATCTTGTTCTGCCGGACATGCTCTCTGATACCACCTGTATTGCCAGCGAATGCATTCGACGAACTCCAAAGGGTATCTCCGCGCGCAGCAAACAATGACAGCCAGCCGTCTTCATCCCAGCAGTAGAGCCACCGAACTCTAGTCAGATCAGACAGAACACCGCCAGCGCCACGCTAAGATACATCGTCTTTGTAAAAATTAAACCAAAGTGCGCAAAAAAGACAAGAAAGAAGCTGCTGTGTTATGTTATCTTTGCTGTTCATACTTTTGTTTTGTGCTTGTTTCGCCTTCCGGCCTTTTCGGGAGTGTAAAAGAAGTGGGCATCTGATCACTTCACATGGCATTGGAGCCAAAGCGATCAAGAGCCAGAGTTTGTGATAGAGAGTTTCCACGGCTGCGACCTCCGCGTTTCGGTGCCAGAGGACTGGCAAGTGGCTTTCTGACACCTGCGCCAGTAAGGCTCATGTCTTGGCATGGTCGATTCTTGCGACCAGGGGTGATGGGAGCATTGGCAGCGTTGCGTCTGCCTTTCTGAAGAGCGTTAGCCTCCGAAGTCTGTGCTCTGCTAGCCGGGTTCGCTGCCAGAGAGCTGACTTGGCGAACATGGCGCTGATTGTTGCGAAATGATGAGATGCCGCCAGGGACCTGATCAAAGTGGTCCAGCAAGTCCTCGGTATCGAGTCGGGGCATAGGCGAAGAATCGTCGTTGGTGAAGTTGGCAAAGACATCTTGATCGGGAGACATGACAGCTGAGGTGGGCTCGATATCCATCTCGCAGTCACTCTCAGAGTACTGGACAAAGTCTTCAAGGTTCACAGATGCTCCATTACTCACGACAGTATCATTTGGCAGGGTGTTGGTCGCGGTGAAGGATGAGCGAGCACTGCTGACGATTCTGGGAATGGAGGGAAGAATGATGCCTTTGGTGATGCCATGAACATCATTGTTGCGGAGAAAGTCCAAGTTTCCATCGAACATGCTCCCAAGAGTCATCTTGGCGGTGAAGGGTCGTTGAGGAATGCTGGCAGTGTGCGGAGTGTTGCGTGTCCAGGTCACAGGCTCACCAGGACTTCCGTCTCGGCTGCCCATTGCCTGGCGTGCCTGTTCCCAGTACGCGCTGTCCTTTTCAGCAGGCTTCGATGGGCATGCGATCTTGACTCCGTTTCCTTTCTCATCTGCGGTGACGGCTGCTCTCGACGGATCATGGGTGAAGGTTCCTATCCTTGGCTTCGATCCAGGCCTCGACATGAACGACCGCTTCCCGGTGTTGGACTGTCGCACTGGTGCCTTGCCAGTAACCGGTGTGCTGGACGGGCCAGGGCCAGGCGTGGTGACAGGACTCTTTGCAGCAAGTTCGCTATTCTGTTTGTGTATTGCGTGCATACGCGAGTAAGCATCTGCCTCGTCTTCCTCATCTGTAGAGTCGCCATCGGCTTCGGGCGTGTCAGCAAGCATTTCAAATCGCGTCAAATGAGATATTGTGCATACACTCATCAGTCGTCTCACCGTCGGAGTCAGACTCCTCATCGTCGTCAATGTGGACGGGAGCATTTTCGTGCGGGTCGACGTAGTCAAAGTCAAAATGGGACTCGTTGTCATCATCATCATCGATTGGATCAATGTCCATCATGTATTGCGATCTGGAATGGGCGGTGCTTGCACCATCGAAGAGATCCGGGTAAGCATCCCGAGGATCGTCCTCACTGCTCAAGCTCGAAGAGCGAGATGAAATTGTATCTGCGAAGCGCACGCGCTTCTCATTACCTGCTGGCTGCAGCTCGAAGAGCGTGTCTTCATTCACGGTGTCATCGGTCACGCGCCACGAGGCAAGATCGTAAGAAAAGTCATCTTCGGCGTCTTCGATCAGCTCCTGATAGAGGCTGTCGTTAGTTTGCAGTCCTTGAAAGGGGTCTTCACTCCAGTCAAGGTCACCGCCATTGCTATCTTCACTCTGCAAGCTGAGTCGCCGCGCGAGGGCAGCGTCTTCCATGATACTTAGACCAGTCATCTCATTCGAGACGGATGTAGCGGTCTGTGGCCGCGAAGAAGTAGTAGCCTGCGCCCTCTTGGCGCCAGCCTCGGACTCTTCTTCAAGGAAGTCCTGGATCAGGTCTTTTTCAAAAACTTTTTCTATGCAATCGTCTTCGTCATCTTCGTCGTCGTCGAGTTCATCATAGCCCTCCTCATCGGTGTCGGAGTCTTGTTCAGCACCGGCGACAGCGTCAGTCTCAATCATGCAAGTCGGCCCTGCCAGTCGCGACGTAGCAGTAATGCCTTTTCTATTGGCGCCTGACAGGGCAAAGACATCCGCGTCGTCGTCGTCGTCGTCTGAGACGTCTTCGGGATCTTCCGGAGTCCCAGCTTCTCCCCCCTCTTCGTTGTCGCTCTCGTCTGACACAGCATCTCCAGTGCGAGTGCCGCTGGCAACATTGCTGATGGTGCTTGGAACTGGTCGAGATGGAGGCTTTGAAACCTTTTGCGGGCTTCCGTTGGTCAATTTCCGCGGATCATAGGGCATTCTCCTAGAGTCCTGAGGGATAGAAGTGGACGATCGATGCGCCATTGTGAGTTTTACCGCCGTGGTGTGGTAGCGGAATGTAAGGTAGGTTCTGGTTCTGGTTCTGGTGGCTGTGGACCTTTGGAATGGTGATCAGGCCAGATGAATGTTGAAGCAGGGAAAATCGTTCAATGCGGGTGGTATCGCGGTAAGAAACGGCGTATTTTGAGAGTATGTAGCGCGTGTGTCGCCTGCGGGCAACGAGCTGTGATGTGTGGAATACTGTAGGCTTGTCCTAGCAATGGGTCAAGCCGTGTCTTCGTCGTCGTTTGCAGTGGTGTGCAAACAAGAGCGAGATGCCAATGCGTGCTGCTGTCTGAAGTGGCCGAGGGCGGTCCGGGCTCGGTCGAGGCAGTTGTTCGACTACTTGCAAGCAATGCTTAGCAGTAGTATCTCGTTGCGTCAGAAGATGTGAGGACAGATTCGAGAAAAGTTGGACGCCACGTGCAGCGTCCAATTGATCTAGTTCTCCTGCGACATCTTGGACGACGAAGTGGTATAGATGGTACGCGGTGATATTTGGCTGTGGAGGAGGGGGCTGCTTCGGCGCTGATGTGGTAGTGAGGGCGGTGGTTGGTGCAGGAGGGAGAAGAAGAGTAGGAGAGGCAGATGAAGAAGAAGAAGAAGTTCCTTCGGGCTCCTCGAAATTAGGCTCAGCACTAGCGGCACAGGGATAGATCGTGCTTTCTTCCGCTGCGGTTCTGACCAGGCTATCCTAGCCACCTACAGCGACACCATTCGCCAAGAGCCGCTGAGCTTACCGTACAGTACCGCCGTGCCCTGTGAAGGCAGTAAGGCAGCAAGGCATGTACTCTCACCACCAGTGACCACATTCTACATGTACATGTACTCTCTGACTCCGCCCCATCATCATGTCTGCCACCGTGCAGTCGTGCACTCTCGACTGTTTGACGGCGGTCTGGTGGGAGGATGCAGTACACGATCACATTTCTCCACCACAGAGTTCGCTTCCATGCCTTCTAACCTCTGGCCTAGCGCGACGCGCCAATGAGATGAGCTCGCGTGATGCAGGCCGGCTTGTCGCCGATGGGGTACCGCCAGAACAACACCAGCTAGCAGCAGAGAACCAGCTCACGATCGATAGATGTTGGTTCATCGTCGGTACGAAGTAGCAGTCGTGGCACCGCGTACTTGTATAGCAGTCATAGGCAGTGCATTTTTCATTTGCAACGTAGCAGCTCACATCCTGTTGACCTTCGTAGACGCTAAGGTACTGCTGACTGCTCTCTTCATTGTCACGTGACTGCACCAAGTGAAATGGGTCGTAGTGGAGCTCTCCAGATCTTCGGATAGCCCCTGACTCTGACACAAACGGCCTACGCCTCACCTATGTGCCTTCTTAACATCGGGTAGCACCAGCACACGAGCATGATCATATCGCAGCATGTGAAGGGCCCAATTAGGTTACGAGACCCTGGACAAACTACAAACGACGCAGCGGCGGAAGCGCTGTACCGCACGCAGCGGATCCTGGTCAACCGCATCGCCAACTTCATACTGTACTGTGCAGTACCTGACTGACACTCGAGCTTCAAACCAAGAGTCTGTTCAATGAACGAGGTGTGTAATTGGCTAGAGAATACCCACCCACATGCCATCCTGTACATTTGAGTCACGACTTTGGAGACTGAATTTATCCGAGCCAAAAAAAAGGAATAACTGGATGGCGCAGCGGCTTCCAACAATCGGAAATGATGGCGCAAGAAAGCCGAGCAAGCATCATTTTCCAGGAGCCGACTGACAGCCATTTCTCCTATAGAATCGAACATTTTTTTGGAGCGGTCAGGGTCCATGACAACAACGTCACCTCCTCTGCCTAAATGATATCACGTGGGCACATGTATGATTGGGTCTGCACTACATGTAACTAAAATGCGGCTACTTGCCTGTCTGCATCATGCGTAGGGTTGTTGTAGGCCTGTCGCAAAGAGAAAAAAAAGGGACAGATTGCATTATGCATTGCGCGTCTAATTAGTCAATGTCTCGCTACACTACGGAGTAGTTCTACCTCATGCAAAGGCATTTTGCAAGACAAAGTTTTCATAGGTACCCATATCACAACTATATACTCCGTATGTACAACTAAATATAAGACTACCTACCTACCTTACCTTAGGTTACTTTGATACTCCAGTCTCGCACGACAAATGTCCCAAAGTCTACCTCTATGCGATCAGCTTATTATTGGTTGATGAGTCAGAACATGAGCTGCCCCTAGACAAAAACATGAGCTGCCCTTAGCCACGCCGCATCTAGCACACAATCCGGAAAAGCCGAAACACCACATGTCTGCATGTTATGATATTGTATATACAAGTTACAACCTTCGGCGAGTGTAGTAGCAGATGCCGTCGGATCTACTTTAGCAAGTCAGCCCAATAGAATAATACTAGATACACAGGCCCACACAGTACAGTACCGTAGTAGCACAAATGGAACTCGACAGATAGACAGGCAGACTAGTAAAAAGGCATAGCGTGACAGCACACCACCACACCACACCAGTCCAGCCCATACTACCCTAGGTATAATAACTCCACTCCACCACGCTTCATCACACCGCCTTAACAACAAGACATGAATAATCAATCTACCGAAAACGGGCTTTCTTCTTCTTCTTCTTTTCCTCCTTTCTTTCCTAATCCAAAAAAAGACTTCTATCGACGTCTATTCTTTTTGTTTTCCTCTTTTCATATCTATATCTAGAGTATCTAAGGTATAGATGTATGTCACTTCCTGAACTTTCTGTTGCGTTCAGGACTCTTCGTATAGTTACCCCAGTCAAGTGTGAGTAGAGATGGATGATTAGGAAAGGAAAATCAGAAATCTCGCAAAGGGGATATCACAATAAAGATACCCGAGTTGGGAAGACAGAACGTTCTTCGATGCAGAAATGATGGAATCTATAAGAAGAAATGAAGGCACAAGTCTTAATCAATAACTTTTTCCCTCTACGAAGACAAGGCTATGAAGAGCCTTCCCAAACATCATTAATGACCGAATGCACACGCAAAGGTCATCCATAATACCCTCTATTCTCTCGACTTACTTCTCCAGCTCCTCTTTTCTCTCGGTCCTCTTGCTTCACTCATCCTCTCCCTTCATCCTGTCATCTCCCGTCACGTCTCCTCTAGCCCCGCTCAACTTCCTCCCTCGCCCGTTGTTCTCGCAGCAGTCCACGTTCAGCCACAAGCGGGTCGATGTCCACCGGTTGAGCTTCGAGTAAAGCTCCGTACTGCGCAGGATCCTCTGTGAGACGTCGGACAACACTATCCAGGCCAGTGGGTCTGCCCAGGTTCTGCTGAGCGGCGGAAGGTAAGGAGGGTGCAGGGTTCTGCTCTCGAAGAATTCCTGATCCTAGCCGTTTCAGGATGGGCAGGGACCGCGTCAACGGGTGGAAGGAAGGGCAAAGATGAAACAGAACTTTGACTGCCATCGCTGGTCCCATAAGCCTTAAGGAGTACCCATATTACTACCACGAAGGGAAGGTCGGCCCATATCGAGGTTGAGTGGGCCTGGGAATCTCTCGAGTAGATGCGTCCACTCAGCCCCGGGAACTCACGTTGTGGGCGCTGACACGGAACTCTTCATCGCCAGCAGGAGAGTAGAGATCTTGGATGAGATGTTCCTATTCATCTTCACCATCTTCGAGGTCAGCGTGGCGGCGGTGATGAAGGACCATGGTATTTTCGTGCCTCGGAGCGTCCAGATTGTTGATAGCAGTGACTCCCTTTCCAGGTGGCGGCGCGAGGGTGTCGTGCTGTGGAGTCTGGTTGTATCAGCGCTAGCTGCGCTCTATTGACTGCCCTTAGGACTTTCGTCCAAGTCTTCCTCGCTTTGCTTTGGAGATTTGAGTCGGTCTTCCTCGCTATCTCCAAACCCCGCGTTCACAGTGTCCTCACTGTCCTTTGGAGCTTTAGACAAGGCCGAGTTGAGAATGTCGACCATACCGCGGGCTCTGTCGACTGTATTGCGAGTGTATTCTCCTTGTCTGTCCCTCTTCACAGAGAATGTGGGCACCTTGTGCCTAGCAAGCCTCGCAGCCCAACCCCGACACCTGCTGAGCGATACCAGGTAAGTATGCTCTATTGCCTCGTACAAGTTGCTCCAGCAAGTCCCTGGTCCATAACAAACACAACAGGCAGCACACTCCTAGAGTATCGTGCAGCAGCCTCTCGAATTGCCTTCCTTTCCTCCACTCAGCAGAGACTGTCTGGTAGCAGCCTCGAATACATCGTCGACGCCCTCACCGGTCAATGAGGAGCACTCGAGATACTTCTTCGCGCCGATTCGTTTACGCACGTCTTCTCCTTCATCAGATGTAAGGAACTTCTCGGAGCGTTTACGCATTTCCTCTTGCGCAACGGGATCATCTCGCAGGTCCTTCTTGAGGCCTACGAGGATGATGGGAACACCAGGGCAGCGATCGAGCACTTCAGGATGCCTGGTGGAATTGCAAGTTAGCCCCGAGGTGAACGTTTCAATTGGAGGGCACAGGGTCACTACTCACCACTTGGTGGTGATGTTCTGTAACGAGTCCGGACTCGAGACAGAGAAGGCGATGAGAATGACATGAGCTTGGCTATAAGCCAATGGCCGTAGGCGTTCGTAGTCTTCCTGTCCTGCGGTATCCCAGAGTGCCAGCTGCACGCTCTTGCCGTCGACTCTGCAGTCGGTCACGTAGTTCTCAAACACAGTGGGTACATATCTCTGCAATGCCATGTCAGCACTCGTGTTTCTCGTACTCGCTTCCTTTTCGCTGTACTGACAGTTGGAAAGTAACCTAGCGTGAAGACGCTCAGCAGCGACGTCTTCCCACAGGCGCCATCGCCGATGATGACAAGCTTCCTATGGATTCATGTCAGTATCGTGTGGAATACTTGTTATTGCCAAGCGACATGGAACTGGCTCGTACCTCCGCATCACCTGCTGTTCCTGCGATTGCGCCATATCGAGGAGCCTGAAGTTGTGGAGGGGCTTGGTGTTGCGGCGAACCTCTGCAGCTTCTGCTGTCGATGCTATCGTACAGGCTGTCCGGGACGTTCTCCGGGTAATGCGTACGCAACGTGCCCAATTCACAATGAAGCGCAGCGTGAGCCTGTCGATGGGTCGGTCTGTGAGAGAAGTGGAGTGGATAGGTGAGCTGACTGTAGCGATAGGCGATGGAGTGTGAGTGGACGAGCGCCGGGTGCGAATGTATACGGGTGGGTGTACGTGCGGGTGCGTGCGTGCGTGCGTGTGCGGTATGTGTTGGTTGATGTTCTGGGTGAAGTGGTAAGGCAAGGTCGAATGTTCGAGGCGAGGCGTCCCGTCGCTGGGTTAAGTTGGCGAGGGAGGCTTGCGCGACACGAATAATGTGGCCGAGCTGAACAGGCTATATCAATCTGACAGTCTAGCAATGTCTGGCCAGAGCAGGATGGAGGAGTAGCATACAGCAGAGTATGCTAGAGAGTCCCGGAAGAGGTAGTAGTAGTAGCAGTAGTACCTGTGCCTCACCTAGTGCGAGGGGAAGTCCTCCTCCTCCTCCTCATCGTCGGCCGCGGAAGGTTGGTAGGTGTATACATAGAACCAGCCAGTTATAACTATTGCGGCCTGAGGCATGATTGGCGGAAGTGGCGGGCCCGGCCGTCCACCACGCCACGCCACGCTCTCTCTCCGCCAGCCAGCTTGGACGACTCTAGTACCGTAAAGGTAGTGGGTCTTTGAACACACCGACGCAATACCTGACCTTCTCCCGACATCTCCTCCACCACCACCCCTCGGCAAGCGCACCCGAAGACACGTGCTTGCTTGCTTGCCTGTTTGCCGAATATCGGTCCCTCCGCGCTGGCACAAAGCGCAGCGAGAGGAGAAGAGAGACGAGAGAGGGAGGGAGAGTGAGAGAAACGGACGGCCGAACCAGCAAGGTCTTCGACCCCAACACATATGCTCAGCTTGTGCCTGACTCATCCCGAACCTCCACTGCTGGCCTGGTAGTCTGCCAACACGTTCACTCCGTCCCAGCAAACATGGCCACCCACTCGAAAGCACCCGCCGCGTCCACAAACGGAGTCCTCAGCGCGCCCCCGCCAGTCGGGGTCAATAGGAAGAAGGCGAAGAGAAGGGCCAAGCAGCAGGCTAAATCTGCCCAACAGCTGCCTGTGCACCACGTAGCTGGCCAGCAGACAGAAGAGGGCTACGACGAGGATGCTCTGCGATACGAGGAGGAGGATGACGAAGATGACTACGACTCTGAAGCCGACTATGTCCCTTCGGACGATCACCACTATGCTCCCCATGCTCCAACAAATGGCGTGCATCCACCTCCTCCGCCACTGGTGAGTAGTGGCAGCAAGAGGGGTAAGAAGAAGCAGTCGGGCAGCATGTCGCAAGGCGGCGCATACGACCCGCGAATGCTGCCTCCCTCAATGCATCACGGCCAGGGCACCTCTTCTGCTGGTCCTGTCTCCCTGAGCCGACCACATCGTGGCAGCCGCCAAGGCGATGCCATCTGGCACACGAGCATGCAGCAGGAACGCGAGAATATTAAGCACTTCTGGCTGAATCTTACCGAAGACGAGCGCAAGCGTTTACTCCGGATCGAGAAGGAAGCGGTGCTCAAGAAGATGAAGCAGCAGCAGAAGCATTCGTGCTCTTGCACAGTGTGCGGTCGCAAGCGTCTGGCCATTGAGGACGAGCTCGAGTTGCTTTACGAGGGCTACTATGCGGAGTTGGAACAGTACGCTCACCACGATGTTCCACCTCTCCCTCCGTCTGATGGCTTAGTGCCCGATCCGTTGCAGCACCGTCGGCCTCACCCTCTGGCGACTCCACCGCCGCCCTTGCATCATCCGCATCATGCTCACGCGCACCCTCATTCTCACCACCGGACCAGTCAGATTCACGAGGTTTTGGACGATGAAGACGAGTACAGCGAGGAGGAGGAAGACGAAGAAGAGTACAGTGACGAGGAGGAGGATGAAGACTACTCAGATGATGAACCCGAGCCCGAGCCTGAACCGCCGCGGGGTCACCCAGGCGTGCCAGACTTCTTCAATTTTGGCACGCATCTAACTGTCAAAGGTATCCATAGCCTGCGTGGTGAGTCGCTGCAAGCCGAGCTAATTGGTGACATAGACAATCTCCTCACCGTAGCCGACGACTTGCTCAAGAACGATGGCCGGAAGTTTATCGAGATGATGGAGCAGCTCGCCGAGCGACGCTTGCAGCGAGAACAGCGTTCTCAGTACGAATCCGATACCCACTCCGGCTACCCTCCCGGCGATCCCACCTACGACCACCAAGACCAAATGGATGGCGACGAGTTTGACGATGAGGAAGATTCATACAATTCGCAAGAAGAGTACGATGACGATATCGAAGAGGAGGAGGACTTGGTGGGTGACATGAAAATGGCAAGTCCCTTACAACACCAAACTGATCATGAGCAGGGTGGGCTGACCGAGGAACACCGTATGCAGGAAGGACGTCGAATGTTCCAAATTTTCGCAGCACGCATGTTCGAACAGCGCGTGCTGACCGCGTACAAGGAAAAAGTCGCGGCCGAACGCCAGCAGAAGCTTCTGGACGAGCTCGAGGACGACGCGAAATTGCAGGCTCAGCGAGAAGCCAAAAAGCAACGTGACGCGCAAAAGAAGAAGGATAAGAAGAAGCAGCAGCAGATGGCCAAGGCGGAGGAGAAGGCAAAGCGTGACGCGGAGAAGGCGGAGGAAGAGGCCAAGTTGCGCGCAGCCGAGGAAAAGAAGCAAGAGGAACAGCGGCGCAGGAAGGAAGAGCAGCGACGCAAGCGCGAGGAGGAAAAGAAGAAGCAAGAGGAAGAGAAGGCGCGCAAAGAAGCCGAGAAGCTCAAGCGGCAGCAGGATGAGCAGCAACGGCGGGAGGAGACGGAGCGCAAGGCACGCGAGCAGAAGGCTGCTGAAAAGGCCAAGAAGGAGGAGCAGCGTAAGAGAGAACGCGAAGAACGAGAAGCACGTGAAAAGGAAGCTCGAGAGCGCAAGGCCCAGGATGAGAAAGATCGCAAGGAGCGCGAAGTCAAGGCGAGGGCCGATAAGGACGCCAGAGATCGAGAGCGCAGCGCACAACAGACTGCCAATGCGCACCACATGGCACACCCGCCACCCGTATTGGCTAAGCGACCGTCGCAGCAGGCTACGGTGGCGATACCAGGCATGTTTGGCAAGCAGACGGCTTCTGGCGTGGCCTCACCCCACCCTTCGGTTCCCACGCCAGCAATTCCCAAAGCGTCGACCCCTTCCAAGCCCAAGCAAGCTTCTCATCAAGGCTCGCACGCCAGCTCACCCAGACAGGCTCAACCGCAGGTTCCGAATGCTCCAAGCAAAGCATCATCTCCCGGGAGCAACGGAGCTCAGCAAGCTCAGCATCAACCACGGCAAATCTTGCAGAAGTCTGGTACGCACCAGGGAAACCACCAAACTCAACATCACGCGGGGGGCCCGTCCCCACTTCATCACCAGCCTATTCAGCCTCCTCCTGGTATGCCACACCCACAGCAATTCCCACCTGGAGCTTTTGGGGGAATGCCTCCAATGGGCTTCCAAAACTTCCAAGGGCCTCGTGGGCCGATGGGAATGCCAAATATGGGACAACGCGGTCCAATGCCAATGTTCCCTCAGCAGCCACCTCACAACATGGGGTTCCCAAATGGCCTTGGATTTGGTACTCCTGGGATGAATGGCATGGGCCCTCCGCCAGGCATGATGATGCCGCAGCAGGGCCGACCGTTTCCCTTCGACAACGGCCCAGGAATCATGGGGCAACCGCCGCCTGGCTTTGGTCAGCACCAATCTCATCACCCTAACCACAGTTCACCAGTGGGACAGCCGCCCACAAGTGGCATCGAAGCACAGCGACAAAGCATGTCTGGACATTCACGCCAACCATCATCTGACAAGGACCGTCTCGACTCTGCAGCAAGTCAGCCGATTGCACGACCGGCGCCGATACAGCGACCTGGTAGTGTCCGGCCACCTGGACCGGACCGGAATGGCTCGAATAGCGACGTGGACGACCTGTCGAAGCATCTGGGGAGTTCCGCACTACTGGATGATAGCGACGAACCCTGCCCGAAAGACAGACGACATTCAAGCATGGCTACCAATCCTCGTGGGATCAACATCCCCGGCGCAGGCATGACTTCTATGAGTGGTGGATTTGGTGGTCTGAACGCGCCAGGAACTTCTTGGGGCAATCCTTCTGCTACACCATTTGGCCAGTCCCCTGCATTGGGTGGTCCAGGTTGGGGTGCTCTTCCACATCAGGTCGGCAGCTGGGGTGCCAACAACGCAGCCTTCAACAACAACCACTTTGGCACTTTCGGCGCTCCAATCAATGGCCCTCGTGGCGGACCTCAAACGCGACCCATTACTGTGCGGCAGCTTCTCTGCAACGCTTGCAGAGAACTGTCCAGATCTGGTGAAGAATACCACAACGTGGATGCTGTGATCCAGCTCATCATGTCACGCAATCCACCGCTCGACTATGCGCCTGATGCAACAGAAGTCAAGGATATCTCCACTGTGGAAGGTGACTCCCGCAACGGTGGTGGTGAGTTGCACTTCCGTGAGCACGATGATGGTTCCAAGGACATCAAGTGGACACACGACGCTTCGACGCCAGATCAGGGGGGACACCGTGCTTCGGAGCTTGCAGCGATAGGTTCGCCTGCAGTGGGCAAGAGCTCTCCCGCTTTTGGCACGTTTGGTGCGCCTGGTACTGGACGTGGATCTGCTGGTCCTCCCATGGGCATCCTTCAGAATCTCGGCGCGATTGGAAGCTCCGGCTTATGATGGATGCAAGGAATCCAAGTGAACGAACGTAATTGGTGGTGAGATCCCTTCTACGCTGCTTACTTACCTTCAAGTAAAACCACCGTCTTTTTCCGGTTTCTGTGTGTGCTATGGAATAGCATAATGACAATGATGGTAATGGCATGTGGCGTCCATGCTCAGCGATAGGCTGTTCGTTGTCATCCGACAAACTTTGTAACGCCCTCGGTTCTCCATAATCGAATCTTTGAAATGTCAAGCTCGACTACTACTACTGTTGTTGTTGATTGAGCTTTTCACGAATTCTTTCTCTCTTCTGTCTTTTCTCTCCCCTTCTCACGCTTTCTCTCTCTCTCTCTCTCTCTCTCTCT
>KZ104891.1:0-48841 GCA_000504405.2 Mycosphaerella sp. Ston1 | reverse complement strand
CACACACACACACACATACACGAGTCCAGCTTTCCTCCATTACTGATGTCCATCTCGACTACAACTTTTTTTTGAAGTCTGAAACCAGTAGACAAGCCACCTTCCCTCACTATCCCATGAGTAGGTAGTCCATGCCCCCCCAATTCCCTCAAAGTACCAACCACGACCAGTAAGTAGCAAGTAAGCAATAGAGGAGTAAAACACAATCCAGTCCACTCATCCCCTCTTTTCTTCCAATTCAAGATGGTTCTTTCAGACTATCCGTAGCTAACAAGACGAAATTCCCCCGTCAACTGTCAGCATGTATTTTCATTCATTCATTCATTCATTGTTTCCAACACAACATGAGGGAATATAGTACGTGTTTATAACGTGTTTCTTTGAACATACCTTCCAAATGAAAAAGCACATTACTCTGATAATTCTTAAACATTTGAGCGACGAGTTCGATATTCATATTTTGAACGTTGATTTCCTATTTTGTTTTTGGTTAAGAATTACATTGATCAAGTTTTTCGATTGGGATTTCTTTTTCTCTGTGAATTCATTGAGGATTACAATGTATGAAGTTCTTACTTGTAGGGATTTGTTCAAGACCATGATTGCTTCGTTGAGCTTTTCGACGTTGGTGATGATGCGGGAGAGGAGTTGGGATTGTTGGTGTTCGTGGGGGGATTCCTGCGGAGGAGATGGGGTGGTTAGTGGAATGTTTGGTCGTGGGAGATGGGAGGGTTTTGGGGAGAGGTAGTGATGGGGGGAAAGGGGGGTGTTGAAGGGCGAAGGATTGACGCGTACCATGATTTCGGTTCGTCTTTGCCGTGATGAGGTTGATGTTTGTGTGGTGGTGGTGGTGAAGTGAAGTGAAGTCGAATGTTTGGCACGTGTTTGGTGTGATATTGGGAGACGCGTTTGGTGGGGCACACACTTCACTGCGGAAGTGGATTCGCTTGGATAGCTAGTGCCCGTAGCATGGATCTTACCCAATTACCGTGCCTGTTACGGACCCTAGCTATCCGAGCAAATCCACCTCCGATGCGGGAAGGTGCTGTAGAGAAGCATGATTCATCATCGCACACTCCTTCGCCTTCTTCCTTTCGACAGCAACACAACGCCCCGCAGCAAAGAGACAGAAGACAGTCGACAGGATGCCTTCTGCAGCGGAGGCAGCGGCCTCGCAATGGCTGGAGCAGTTGGCTGCTATGCGAGCGGCCATTGCAGAGCTGAAATTGCCCGAGACGAATGGCGGACAGCAGAATAATGCGGCGGCATATGAGGCTGATCTGGACTGCGACCTGGACGACGATGACTTGTTGCCAGCATCGGGAGACGACATTTGGGACTTGATCAGCGAAGAGGAGCAGCAGGACTCGTTCAGCGAGGAGAGCGCAGACATAGGGGCAACAGGAGGGCCAGTGAAGGATGGTTCGCAGGAATGGCTGCAAGCACAATGTCAGGCTGTGGCCAACAAGGGCAGTGGCCTCGAAGCGTCCGCGCTGCAGGACCAGATTGTGGCCGTGCTGGCGTCGGACAGCAGCGATGACGAGCTGCAAATGACTTTGGCAGACATTCTAGGCTTCGAAGAACTCGATCTAGTTTCGGATATACTGAAAAATCGAAAGTCCATCCTTTCTGCTCCCGCTCCCGCTCTCCCTCGCCCTTCTGGCATTCTCTCCAGGACTGAGCGTGAGGCTCGTCTGCGTGAACAGGACCGTTCACATAAAAGTGCGCCACTTGCTGCATCACAGAATCGATCTCAAGCCGAGTATCCGCATATCTATAAAGCACATGATGCTGGAAACACACTTTCATCTCAGGGGAGGAAGTATGCACTCCCGGTGGGGAGCGAGCGACTCGAACGCGAAAAGTACGAGGAATATAGCATTCCTGCCACCAAAGTTGGCGTGCTTGGTCTCAACCAGAAACTCGTTCAGATCAAGGACCTTGATGGCTTGTGCAGTCGCACGTTCAGTGGTTACCAGACGCTCAATCGCATGCAAAGTCTGGTCTATCCGGTGGCGTACAACACGAGCGAGAATATGCTCATTTGTGCACCAACTGGTGCGGGTAAGACCGATGCAGCAATGCTCACGATCCTCAATACTGTGGCGAAGAATATTCATCCTAACCCGATAGAGGAACCTGACGCTACCGAGTTTGCTGTTCACGTCGGGGACTTCAAGATTGTTTACGTGGCGCCCATGAAAGCTCTCGCAGCAGAAATTACAGATAAGCTGGGGAAGAGGCTTGCGTGGCTTGGAATTCAAGTTCGGGAGTTGACTGGTGATATGCAACTGACCAAAGCGGAGATTGTGGCCACACAGATCATTGTAACGACGCCCGAGAAATGGGATGTTGTCACGAGGAAGTCTACAGGCGACACGGAGCTTGTGCAGAAAGTAAGACTGCTGATCATCGATGAGGTGCACATGCTCCATGATGAGCGAGGTGCAGTGCTGGAGTCTTTGGTTGCAAGAACAGAACGCCAGGTGGAGAGTACCCAGTCTCTGATCAGAATTGTTGGTTTGAGTGCTACGCTGCCGAATTATGTTGACGTCGCGGATTTCTTAAAGGTGAATCGCATGGCTGGACTCTTCTTCTTTGACCAGTCCTTCAGACCTGTACCACTTCAGCAGCACTTTATTGGTGTCAAGGGCAAACCGGGAACGAAGACGAGTCGTGACAACATCGACAACGTTGCTTTCGAGAAAGTCAAGGATATGCTGGAGCGCGGACATCAGATAATGGTGTTCGTGCATAGTCGAAAGGATACTGTCAAGACTGCGAGGACGCTGTACGAGATGGCCACCGAGCAGGGTTTGACAGATTTGTTTGATCCTAGTATGTCGGATGGGTACACTCAAGCATTGAAAGATGTCAAGCAATCAAAGGGCAGAGAGATCAGGGAGCTCGTCGCCAAAGGAATGGGAACGCATCACGCTGGCATGCCTCGCTCAGACCGCAACCTCATTGAGCGACTCTTCGCACAGGGTGTGCTGAAAGTGCTGTGCTGCACTGCGACTCTGGCTTGGGGTGTCAACTTGCCCGCTGCGGCTGTCATCATCAAAGGCACACAGCTGTACAGCGCCGAAGCGGGTAAGTTCGTGGACGTGGGAATCCTGGACGTCTTGCAGATCTTTGGTCGTGCTGGTCGTCCGCAGTTTCAAGATACCGGTATTGGTATGATCTTGACTACCCAAGACAAGTTGCAGCATTACTTGACTGCTGTCACACAACAGCAACCCATCGAGAGTCAGTTCAGCAAGAAGCTCATTGATAATCTGAACGCGGAGATTGCACTTGGGACTGTCACGAGTGTTCCTGAAGCTATTGCCTGGATGGGCTACTCTTACTTGTTCGTTCGCATGAAGCGCAACCCAACCGCGTATGGTATCGAGTGGGCCGAGATTGAGCGAGACCCCAACTTGGTCCAGCGAAGACGTGACCTTATCATCAGAGCGGCTCGGGTTCTCCAGCAGAGTCAGATGATCATCTTCAACGAGACGACAGAGGAGCTGCGCTCGAAAGACGTTGGCAGAATCGCCAGCCAGTTCTACGTGCTGCAGACCAGCGTGGAGATCTTCAACACCATGATGCGACCGCAAGCGACAGAGGCGGACGTCCTCAAGATGATCAGCATGAGCGGAGAATTCGACAACATCACCAGTCGAGACAGCGAAGAAAAGGAACTGATGAGGTTGAAGGAGAGTGCTGCACCTTGCGACATCGAAGGTGGCATCGGAACACAACAAGGCAAGACGAATGTACTTTTGCAGTCCTATATCAGCAAAGCGAATCTGGAAGACTTCACGCTGGTGTCTGATACGGCCTACGTGGCGCAAAACGCAGCACGTATCTGTCGGGCTCTGTTCATGATTGCATTAAACCGACGATGGGGGTTTCAATGCTTGGTCCTGCTCAGCATGTGCAAGAGTATCGAGAAGAGAGTGTGGCCTTACGAGCATCCTTTCCATCAATTTGACCTGCCGCAGAGCGTGATCAGGCAGTTGGACGAGAAAGGTAGCACGGCATCGATCGAGTCCCTGCGAGACATGGAGAGCGCGGAGATTGGCAGCTTGGTACACAACCAGAAAATGGGTGGCGTGATGCGGAAGCTCCTGGACAACTTCCCAACAGTCTCTGTGGAAGCAGAAATCGCGCCACTGAATCGTGATGTGCTCCGTGTCAAGCTCTTCATTACACCCGAGTTCAGATGGAACGATCGCCATCATGGCAAGAGTGAAAGCTACTGGATCTGGGTCGAGAATTCCGAGACGAGCGAAATCTATCACCACGAGTACTTCATCCTCAGTCGGCGAAAACTGTATGATGATCACGAGCTGAGCTTCACGATCCCGCTGTCAGACCCGCTGCCGAGCCAGATATACGTTCGTGCTGTGAGTGACCGATGGCTGGGTGCAGAGACTGTCTTCCCCGTGTCGTTCCAGCACCTGATCAGACCAGACACCGAGAGCGTCTACACGGATCTGCTCAACCTACAGCCTCTCCCCATCAAGGCTCTCAAGAATCCCTTGCTCGAGGAAATTTATGGTCAGCGGTTCCAGTTCTTCAACCCAATGCAGACGCAGCTCTTCCATTGCATGTACTACACACCTGCCAACGTCCTTCTCGGCTCGCCTACAGGGTCTGGAAAGACAATTGCGGCCGAATTGGCAATGTGGTGGGCTTTCCGTGAGAAGCCTGGTAGCAAAGTCGTGTATATCGCTCCTATGAAGGCACTCGTTCGTGAGCGTGTGCAGGATTGGCAGAAACGGTTGACGCGGCAGATGGGGCTCAAACTTGTCGAGCTGACTGGTGATAACACGCCTGATACACGAACCATCCGTGACGCGGATATCATTGTTACTACGCCCGAGAAGTGGGATGGTATCTCGCGTTCTTGGCAGACGAGAAGCTACGTTCAGCAAGTCAGTCTGGTCATCATCGACGAAATTCACCTGCTTGGTGGTGATCGTGGACCGATCTTGGAGATTATCGTGAGTCGTATGAATTACATTGCCTCACAGAAGAAAGGCTCTGTTCGAATCGTCGGAATGAGCACGGCTTGTGCCAATGCCATGGATTTGGGCAATTGGCTTGGTGTCAAAGAAGGACTGTTCAACTTTCGACATTCTGTTCGTCCTGTCCCCCTGGAGATCTACATCGATGGCTTTCCAGAACAGAGAGGCTTTTGTCCGCTGATGGAAAGCATGAATCGCCCTACGTTCTTGGCTATCAAGGCTCATAGCCCCAGTAAGCCTGTGATTGTGTTTGTGGCATCGCGAAGGCAGACTAGGCTTACCGCTCGGGCGCTGATCAACCTTTGTGGCATGGAAGATAATCCCAGAAGGTTCATGCACATGTCCGAGGACGATTTGGCACTCAATACGGAACGTGTCAAGGATGATGCGCTTAGAGAGGCTTTGAGCTTTGGTATAGGCTTGCATCATGCTGGTTTGGTGGAATCGGATCGTTCACTTGCCGAAGAGCTGTTTGCGAATAACAAGATTCAGATACTGGTTGCGACAAGTACCTTGGCATGGGGTGTCAATCTACCTGCTCATCTGGTCGTTGTGAAGGGTACGCAATTCTTCGATGCCAAAATCGAAGGTTATAAAGATATGGATCTGACTGATGTGCTCCAAATGTTGGGAAGAGCTGGACGTCCGCAATTCGACACTTCTGGTATTGCAAGAATCTTCACTCAGGATTCGAAGAAGCCGTTTTACAAACACTTCTTACACACTGGGTTTCCTGTCGAGTCAAGCTTGCACAATGTGTTGGACAACCATTTAGGTGCAGAAGTCTCGGCAGAAACCATCGCCACCAAACAAGATGCGCTGGATTACTTGACATGGACATTCTTCTTCAGGCGTCTTCACAAGAATCCATCGTACTATGGCCTGGAGATCTCGGCGGAAGAGAACAACACTATAGCAGCACAACAAGCTGCCAACGAATTCATGATCGAAATGGTCGATAAGTCTCTAAACGAACTCGCAGAGTCTCAATGTATCACCATCATGCCCAACGGCGACATTGATCCCACTCCTCTGGGAAAAATCATGAGTTACTACTACTTATCCCACAAGACCATTCGGACTCTCGTTGAACACGCCAAACCCACAGCCACTTTCGAGGACGTATTGAACTGGATGTGCCGTGCAACAGAATACGACGAACTCCCTGTTCGGCATAACGAAGACCTCATCAACGCCGAACTTTCCAAAAACCTTCCCATCGATGCTGAGAACTTGGGTATGGTGATGTGGGATCCCCATGTCAAAGCGCATCTTTTACTTCAAGCGCATTTTTCGAGAATCGATTTGCCCATTAGTGATTATGTGGGTGATCAAAACTCTGTTCTCGATCAGGCTATCCGTATTTTACAGGCGAGCATTGATGTCTTGACGGAATTGGGGTATTTGCAGAGTTGTAAAATGATGATGACGCTGTTGCAGTGCGTCAAAAGCGCCCGATGGCCGGACGATGGACCCTTGGCTATGTTCCCGGGCATTGGAGCCGAGAGGGAGAAGAAGCGTGTTACTTCTTCCGAGACTTCGAGACCCAAGGATCTCATTGATGCTACAACATGCTCCAAGGGCGTCTTGGATAGCGTATTGAAGAGTCTTGGATTACCTCCCGCTAGTCATGGACGCGTCTTGAAACCTCTGGGACAATTACCGCAATTGCGGATCGAAGTCAGCAATGTCACAGCTTTGGGGTTGAGCGTCAATCTCGCTCGAATCAATCCCGTTCAGGACGCTGCGTATCGAATCTACGCGCCGAGATACCCTAAACCGCAGACGGAGGGATTCTTCCTCGTTGTGCACGACGCAGTAAATGGGGAGATTTATGCGATGAAGAGGGTGAGTTGGCCCAGTCCAGAGAAGAGCGGTGGCCATAGCAGTAGAGGGGGCAATAAACTCAGTACGAGGAGTAGTGTCAAGCTACCGGAGGCATTTGAGGAGAGGAAAGTGAAAGTTTTGGTGATGAGTGATAGTTACATTGGAATGGAGTGGCTGGTAGAGGACGTGGAGGTTCCGCCTGTGCCAAGAGTTGTGGATGATGGGTTGAAAAAGGGGAAAGAGTAGGTAGGTACGGCAAACATTCATTCAACTACATTTGGTGCCTGCCCACGGCTTGTATCTGGATAATAATTTCCACAACCTTGCCGCGAACACAAGCAGGCGGATTGATCAGAAATCCCCCCCTATCACGGACCAGCAGCGAGCGCTTGCTCAATACAGATACACACACACTTTCTCTCTCTCTCTCTCTCTCTCGGTTCGGTGGTGGAGATCGGAGTACACATCAGACAGTGGTCGTTGTGTATCTGTATCTTCCATAGTGTGAATGGTATGGTCCTGATAGTGACTCGGTCATGATCATGCTTGTGGGCCGTCGTCGGTACAACGATATCTTGATTAGAGCTCTGTTTCTTGCAAGGACCACAGGCTGTAGGACCTGAATGAACCACTCTGTCATAAGCAGCTTGACCCATTGAAGCTGGCACATAGTTGACATTGGATGTTGGCACCAGGTTGAAGGTCTTGTCAGAAGACCTGTATTGGACTTCTTGATTTAAGATAGCCTCAGTAACTATAGCCATGACCTCGTCTAGTGTGCTTTCTATATATACACTTTACTCAACATACTTTACTCAGAGCGCAGAACTCGCTCTGATGGGTTGGTTGTAGAAAGCACCCGCCGTCGCCTGAGCTTCTAGGAATGTGATATTATGCTGTGAATATAGGTAGAGCGCAGTCAATTGGCTGGTTATAAAAGGCACCCGCCGTCGACTGAGCTTCTAGGAATGAGATCTTCTTGTGCTTGTGAATATAGGTAGCTTCTTATTGCTCTATATTATTATTCTTTCGTAGTGCTTGGATTGTTGATCGTAAGTTCATCCAGATAGGCGAAGGGTCGAATAGTCGGTCGTTCGCCGTCAGATTTTTGGTAAAAAATATATATATATGGTGCTTGGATACTTGATGCTATAAGGTAGTTATTATAAGTTGATTCAGAGAGAGAGAGAGGCATAGTCTCTACGATCCCTTGAAATAGCGTTTCTGTACAGACTAGTCATAATTGTTATTTGCGTACAAGGACACGTACAGTTTGCTACGGCAAATCATTCAATTCTGCAATCAGAGTAAACAAGTTTGATCATTATCTTTGTCTATCCATCCCTCTGGTTGGTTCGGTCCGGTTCGATTCGATTTGCAGCGCTCTTATAAAAGCGATAAAAGTAAACCTGTGTGATACTCCTTACTACCTTACTACTTATCACACATCTTCACTATATTACCCTGTTACCTGATTACCCCTATACACACTGCACATATTACCCTATACACACTGCACATATTACCCTATACACACTGCACATAAACAGACATATACACTACAGCTCATTTGAGAACCACCCTCAAGATCGGTAGAAAAGAGGCAGGCTGAAAAGCCACAAGCCGATGAGAAGCTCGAAGAGAAAAGGAAGAGGCTAAGGTATTCAGTCGTGCCTAATGTAACCACCCGAGGCACAAATTCAAAGAGTCCGCTGCTGCATGCCATCCTCCAAAACCAGATGCACTCAGCCAGAGGCTGTCAAATACAGGTGTAAGCTTCATTGCGAGAGCTGCTCGCCATATATAAAAACTCCATGGCGTCCGAGAAGCAGAAACAATGCCGATCCCTCTTCATCGGCGCGCTGGCTTATCGTCCCTCAGCGAGCGCCCGTCATCAACTTTCCAAGGTTCGTAGAGGACCGCGTAGTTGAAGACGTAGTTGCGGGAGCGAGGGAACCCTTAAAGCCAGCAATTCTTCGTTCCAACACGAACTCCGGAACAATATCTACGACGTACCCACAGTTCCATAGTTATCAAACCACTACGTACGCACAGTTGCTATTATGGCACCTAAGCTGAGCAAGGTTAAGTACCTGTAGGTCCGCCGCGATGACCTGATCGTCGCTCCGCCGCGCATGCATGATCGAAAAGGACGGCACCAGCAGGCCGTAGACGGACGAACTGGAACGTTACAGAGCGATAGCCAAGATTAAGAAGGCTGCCGGCCGACAGCGAAAGGATCTTATTACCCGCATCGAAGCCGTCCACGTCGTATTGACGGCACCGAGGACCTAACGGACCCCGCGCTGGTAAGCCGCACGCCTAGCAACGAAGACGTCTTTTCTGTTTCCGCCCCGCTCTATACGAAAAACAACCTGCTCGACTATGGCAGAGAGCTGGAGAAGTTTGGTCCGCACGTTGATCGACGCTACCGACCTACTAGTGCTGCGTTCAGACCCTGGCGCCGCAATGGCTAATTGCCAGGCTGTGCCCGAGTACATGAGCGCACCAGGCGGCAACCCGCCAGGCACGCCGGACATCGACCCACAGCATGGGGTTTCCGCCGAATGTGAGCCTCAAGCGGCATGCCGTCTGCGGATCTCCATCATTTGTCGTACTCGTCCAGCTCTTCTTGGCTGGCGTGAGGTGGTGGAGGGGCTGGAGATGTGGAAAGGTTAGCTGGGAGGAGTCGGGTTCTCTCGAGGGAGGCCTCCAGCCTGCGCGCAGATTTTTGTATGGGCTTGTTGCCGTGGTGCGTGATGGAGGGACTGGAATGACGGGCGAGGTGCTTACCGGTTGGACCAGTGACGGTTGGAGTGGGAGGGGATGATGGCCCTGCGGCTGTGGATGGCGAGACGGGGGCAGAAGGTCTGGCGAGGGCAGATAGTAGACTAGCAGCAGTGGCGGCGCGTGGTCGAGCAGCGCTAGCTGGCGAAGTAGCGACAGCAGATCCATCACCAGCAAAAGGGGCCACCATCGACAGACAGTCCAGAAACGCCAAATCCCCTACCCATCTTCCGATGATCGCGTCCCTCCTCACAGACCCCCTTCTGTGCTCTTGCGCGCTCATGCGACTTCAACCCAGCAACGGTCATACAATCTTTGCCGCAGTCTTGACGTTGACTTCGACGCGGACAGGACGAGCAGCAGGGCGCGAGTCGCCGCATACACCTGAGCTGGTCAGCGACGTCGACTGGGAAGATTCAGACTTTTCGAGTTAACTACCATTGTTGTTGTTTCGGGCCCGGATGTGAGAGGCGAGGCCAGGGCCGGAGCCGAAGCTTGATCTACAGTGCTCGCAGTCGTAGGCCATTGTTTGACCGCTGGGTAGTGTAGGGTGGGAAATTTGCTCGAGGGGCTCGGGGAAGTCGTCGAGGTAGCGGGGCGGAAAGAGAGCTCTGGCAAGGCAGAAGAAGGTCGCTGCGCTAGCTAGAGGTTTGTGTGCAATGGTATAGCCAATGCTTTTGCGCGGGGGAGATGTAGAGGTGCGGACGGTGTTACTGTGTTGGTTAGGTCTGGAAGTTTGGCTGTGTTGAGTAATGTTAAGTAGTAGGAAAATAAGCACGCCGTAAGGAGACTAGCGTGGAATATTGGAGTGAAGCTAACATTCAAATCCACACAACTATATGCCATTCCATTAGCAGCATAATACGCAGCAGGTAGCTAAGCGGTGAAGCTGACGGTAATATAGTATCCGTTCTTGAGGACTACTCGGATAGGATCCCGCATTCACTTACAACTCGAGCCCACCGAAGAGCCGTTCAACAGGCCCCTAACGACTCCTAGGTCTCTAAGCAGAATCTATTCACTTCGACAGTGCAAACGCCAGGAAGGCGTGCAAGCCCGGTGGATGGCTCCCAGCCTGGGCTTTCGGCGAGATCTCGCAACGTAGCTGGTACAGGATCAGGTCCGACCACCATTCGAGACCCGAGAACGAAACATCTACCTCCTGGTTTAGATCATGACGCGGAACGCGCTGCTTATGCAAAGATGCCCTGCTTCCATTGAGAGCAAATGGCCTTGTCTTGGACGCACTCCTGATGCCTGTGGAACTCAGCCAAAGAGATTTCGGCGACGAGGGGACGGACGCCATGTCCAAGGCACCGTCGCGGCACAACCAGCATGAGCGACAACAGCGACAACGGTATGGCAGCAATGATGTGGCCGCAGGGCGGTGATAGCAGCCTCGCCATTTACATGTGCTTCCACACAAGGGCTACTGAGGACCATGGCAGGCGCATCATGACCGACAGAGCGCTGTTCCATGCGATGAAGCAGAGACGCGACAGTTCATCCGGGCCAGTGCCGCGTCCACACGCTCGAGCACCGTTGCATCAAGCTCGGAGTGTATGACTGATAGCCGGCTTGAAAAAGAAAAAGAGACAGCAGTTAAAGACGACTATAATTCAACTGCGTTTTCCCATCTCATAAGCTTCATCATCATCCCAATCGGTATCTCCTCCAACCTTCCTACCGACCAGAATCCCTGTAGCGGTAAGGCCGACAGCTACCAGAAACCAGCTCTCGAACCAGCCTTCCACAAAGCGGCCTTCCAAGGGTGCTCCCAATGCTTCCGATATGACGCTGCTAACCTCTGCCGGCAGGTTACTTCGCAGCAATAACGCCGAGCTGATGACATAGGTACCAGCGATTTGCGATATGATTAAAGGCAAGCTTGTCTGTGACTTTTGCAGCACGCTAGGCGCGAAGCGAGAGAAGAGCCGCAAAGTCTGCAAGACTGCATTGAAAGATGCTAGGAGCATAATGCCGGATAGGAAGAAGCTGATTTGTCGTGCCCAGGCATCCCGATCCAAGTCGCTATCCCAATGTGCCGTCAACAGTGCTAGAGCTTTGTTGATTGGGTCGCTCGTGGCGAAGGAGTGGGTTGGCTGCCACCACTTTCTCAACGAAGACAGAGAAGTGGCGAAGATACGATATGCGCAATAGATTGCGAACGCCATGTTCATGATGTTGAGCGCTTTGCCGGCTTGTGTTCTTGAGCGTTCTTGGTCTGCATATCGTGTGCGTAGATTGGACAACGAGGTCGATAGTGTGAAGCGCATAGTCTCAAGGCCTGAGACTTCCATGCGCAGGGCTTTCAGCTCCTGTGCTTCATTTGAGCCACGGAAGGAACCCATCATTCGCCCAACAAAGCCAGATTTCTGATCCGAGGACGACGCATCTGCTGACATCTTCCTCTCTAGCGCGCGGACTCTGCTTTGCTTAGCAGCAAGCATATCTTCTGTGGCTGCCAGTCCCGATGCCTTTCTCGATATATCTGTGTCCTTTACAGGTCTGTGTCGTACGCCAAAAGTCTGCCATAGCGAAGAGACAGCAGCAAAGCCTGCCAAGGATGCCATAAGCGAGATACCAATAATGCCCAATCGTTCCAGACAAGCTTCAGCAAAGCCATGATCGCCCTCGTTGTGTCCTTGGTCGGGATTGTGCAACGTATCTCGCAGAATCGAGGCCTGAGGTATGTACCAGAAAGCCAGCAGCCACAGCTTGAAGATGGCGGATCGTAGGAAGTGCTGCAACCAAGGTCGGGTCCTGCGCGTGGACGTCGTCTCCGAGGAAGATCCAAACATGCCTCTCACGAACCCATGTATCTCCAGTGCAGGCGTCACAATGAGGATCAGAAGGAGCAGAGAGTTCAGCGTGGCCTGCAACGCCAGGCCTCGCACTGCTGGATTCAGAGTATCGGAGATCTCGAAGAGTAGCAGCTCTATCAAGACTGCGGACAGGCCGATACTGGCGGAGAAGACGAACGATGCCAGCTTTTCTCTCGAGGGACTTCGTAGCTTGTCCTTCCACCCACTCGTGGCGGGCTTGGCGAAAGTGTCCTTATTGAAGTGCGGCAGTCCATCTTGTCCCCCCCTCCGCTCGGACTCTCCACTGCTCGCTACGAGCTGCGGGAAGAGCCTGTACTGCGCGACATAGGCGGCCACGGCCCAGGTGAGGATGAAGGGAATGCACGAGAAGAGGATTGCAGAGGGCGGGACGGAATCCAGGCTTCGTCGGACTCGGTAGGATGGTTTGCAGCTGTCGCAGTCGTCGTCCGGAGCGGAGGGCAGCATGGTCGCTGGTGCTGGCGCTGGCGCTGGTGCTGCTGCTGCTAAGGCACTTGTCGCTGGTATGTCGAATTGTCCAGCATAGACGACAGCAGTGTCTCAGAGGAATGGTCGTAGAAGATCAGAACGCAAGGCATTGGACTGGGAGTCTGGAACGCGTTGAGACGTGGTGTAGTAGCTGAATCGCGTGCAGTGCCGCCTTGCTGCGATGGCGTTGGGATGGCACATCGCGGGACGGCGCGGACCCCACATGCCGAGGCTTGTCCTGCACGCTTCCATCTGCACGTGACACGAAATGGTTAAAGAGTGGATTGCTGGCACACATTCACTCACATTCACTCACTCACTCACTTCCAAACTGCCGTCACCCGCTTAAGGTATATAGTTCATTTACAATCAAGTAAATTCGGCTTGCACCAACCTTTATTTGCCCTCCTCCATCTGCTTCGCTTCTCCACTACCATTCTGCTTCAGCTCAAGACTCGAATCTCGGCTGGGAGCTCTCTGCATCTTCGCCCTCTGAGCTTCGCCGAATATAATCGCGGCAGCATACGCCAAACCCATAATTCCAGCTCCCACTCCATATCCCGCCTTAGCACCTACGCCCCGACCCGTGAGTTCCAGACCCAACCCACCATTGATGATGCCAAGTAAGATGATTGAGCGACCAACAGTAAGATGAAAGTACGACGAGATCGTGCGCCCTCTGATCTTCTTGAACATGGCGTGATGAATGACACCGAATATTGGCTGCGTGAGCATCAACGCAAAGATGGCAGTGCCAAGTCTGGGATGAGTCTCTCCCCAGTAGCCGTCTTCAGTGGCGTAGTAGGCTCCCAGACCGAAGGAGATGATGAACATGACCAGACCCGAATACTGGATGAGCTGATGCACGAGAATGCCGTTCGAGAGCTTGCCCACGCGAATGAGGATCCCACCGATTGGTAGCACGAATGCTACGGCCACACATCCAAAGACCGCATGTGCGATGAGGATCGCGTCGGAGGGTCCACTACTGGCTACGCTCGCTACCGTAGCGTTGGTGGTGGCAACCTCTGCTGCCACGAATGGATTGTTGACTGCGCTGCCCCCTTTGGCGCTCACAAGATCCCAGCTGAATCCTCCATGATCATCGTGGAATGAGATGTCGGCGTCTATAGCGTCACTCTGAATTGGCGTTCCTGTCTTGGATGCGTAGATCCATACAGCGCTGTCGGTGGAGAAGTCCATGCTGCCGCCCTCCCAGCTGTGGCAGCCTGAACACCGCACATTGGCAGTCATAGTCCCATCAGCAATCCCCGAGCCTTCAAGCAATTCCAGTTGTACATTGTGCACATCCGGCGGCCTATGTCCTGATCCCAGACGAGGACTAACGGTGACGTTGGTGCCCGCTGCGTTCTGGTATAGTATGAACATGTTCGCTCCTGTCATGCTGGTCCCTTGCGCGAGAGCGACATACTCGTGCGTTGTAGCGGGTGCCTGGATCTGGAAGAAGATATCTCCTGCGCCGGCAGTGGCAGCGTCGGGCACATGCAACGAAAAGCAGATGGCGGCATCTGATGTAGGACACGTTCGAGCGATCTGGGCATATGCGATTGACCCTGCACATCGTTAACGATGGTGTCGTCCTGAACGATCAAAACTGCATACAAACGCACCTTGCATCAGGGCCAACGACGCCACCTTCACTGGCGAGAGCTTCATCACTGCGAGCAAGCCAAATGCCGTACGTCAGTCACAGTTGCAGTAGTAGTGGCGGAGATAATGGATTGGAGTCTAGTAGAAGGGTGAGTTGATGAGGGGTGTCAAGCAGTTTACATATAAAACTTGCCCACGCGGAGCCCCGGTATTTACACCTGGTAGTATACAATCAACACCTAGGTCTAGCGTTTTGTAGTGCCATGGCTGCCCCCCAAGGATTGTATTACTATCAATCAGGCCACGATTGGTTCTTGGCCCCAGAACGCTCCCGGTGTTCCGTTGACATCGGTCATCATTCACAAAGAGTTTGTGATCTCGCAAAGAAAAAAAGCTTGGCCGCCACGTGTGTTGGTCTCACTATCACCAACAAGGGTTCCAACAACACCACCAGGCCGGCCACCTCCTCCTCATCGAGGTACTACTGTATCAAGTTTAGCCGATATCCCCTAGAACTAGATAGGTAAAAATATTTTAGTCTTTCCCAAATCTGCCGAGGAATAGGGACTCCCAAGGACAGCTCCCAAGAGAGTCCGGGGTTCTTGGGTTTGGAAAAAATACAGCATTGTACCTAGAACAGTAACAAAACCCAAGCTGCGCCTCGAATGATGATGTGACATCAGAGTCATTGACAGATTGATGGTAATGACAGTTGGGTTCTGTGCATCGCATCTGTTTGGAGGGCACCCTGTAGAATACTCGAGGATAGGGTTCTTTCGAGGGGTTTTTTTGGTTGTAGAAACCCTTTACTTACTTACTTTTACTTGACTGCAGCAGTGGTTTAACGGGCACCGGGTCTAGAACTAGTTCTGTGCGGATGCGGAGAAATCGGAGCCGGCGTCGTGGACGTGGTTGTCGTATTCAATCGAACACGAGGAAGCCTGGGGCGGCCTGTAAGACGCCTGCCTGTGAGGAGGCTGTGACTAAGGTAGGGAGGTACCTGATACTTTTCTATCTGACAACATGTTCCATTGTTCCCTTTGCAGGGAATAATGTGAAGGGAAGGAAAAGGAAAGGAAAGGAAAGGGATCGATCTTTATTCTTTAATTATTTGCGGTCCGGATTGTTTCTGATGTTGGAATAAGCATGACGGTATCTGATGAAAGGAGCGGAATGAAATGGGATGCGCACTGTTGGCTGCGTACCTTACCCTATCTGACCGCATAGTTCTATCTTTTGCGCGGTCTGAACATGTTCGCGGAAGCCGTGTGTGTGGTTAGCAACATTGAGCGGATGCCGTCGACATGGTTTCCTAGGAGGGAGATGCTCCGCAGAATACCGCACGGGGTAGTCCCTGTGACGAGCTGAAGAGAGCGGAGTACAAGCGTTGTTGTCGAAGAGAACCAACGTCGATGACGCTTCTTTTATATCTGTCCGCCTCACAGATGAAGATGTTCGAGTGGTGCATGTGCGTACAGAGTATGCGTATGTACCTGAAGGGATTCGCTTATACCTCCCTCTCTACCGAGAAGTACATGTAAGGAATCTTACTAAACAGTCGTTTCCGATTCGCACGTGGAGTAGACTGACAACTGTATATGTGCACAAGGGTTCGTGCGAGTGTGCCATAGGCTTCGCTCAAGAACAAGCAGTACGCTCTTTGCTCATTCTGTGTTCTTTACAACAGTTAGCAGATTCGATGAAGATGGGCAGGGGAAAAAGTGCAATATGAGTAAAATCCTGTTCTTCTTTCAATAGCAAGTCTAAGTACCTTAAGTAAGGTATAATATCTCTCTATCTCTCTCTCTGTCACTTTCTCTCTGTCGCTTTCTAATCATAACAAATCATCATCAACAACAATAGCATCATCATCATCATCATCATCATCACCTCCTCGCAATCCGCTGCCTCTTCGGCACAGGATGTACCCAACAAAGAATCAAATTCAACCCAATAACCATAACCCCAATAATCCAAAAACTCTCCGCATAATCCGTCCCATGATACCGAAACACAATCGCATACACCACCCCTCCCAAATTCCCCACCGCCCCAATCGTCCCCGAAAGCACACCACTCGCATGCGGATGGACATGGGGCACCAGCGCGAAATTCGCTCCATTGCCCGCTTCCAAGAAAATCGCCATACCAGCAATGAGGCCGAACATCATGCCTTGGGACTGGGGATCTGTCAGGCCAATGGCGATGAGAAAGGCTCCCGAGACGACGCCGACGAAGACGATCCAGAGTTTTTTGATCCAGAGGGAATGCGTGTATTTGTAGAGAATGTCGGCGATGATGCCGCCGAGGGGCCGCGTGACGACGTTTAAGAGGCCGAACATGGCTGCCCAGCGGCCGGCGTTGGTTTGGCCTAGTGTGGGGAAGTTGCGTTGGTAGTATGCTCCTAGGTAGGAGTTGATAGCGAGTTCGCCGCCGAAGGAGCACGCGTAGGTTGCGCAGTGGAAGAGCGTCTGAGGCGAGCCGAGGATGCGAAGGGTGTTTTTGAGGGTGGGAGCGAGGATGATTTCTTCTTTGGCGGCGTCTAGTGTTTGGCCGGTTTGGACGTCGGAGTCTGCTGTGTGGCCTTCGAGGTCGACTTTTTCTTTCACGTCGTGTTTGCTGTCGCTGCCGTTGAGACTGGAGTCGCTGGGGATGGTGCTGGGGATGTTCACGATTTGCTGTCGAAGCTGCTCGGCAGCGATGTGTCGTTCACTCCATTTTCCGGTTGGGGTGTCGTCGCAGAACAGCCACATGCCGGCTGCGGTAGAGACGATCAGGATGAAGGGCACGATGAACGCTACTCGCCATGCCTGGTCGGAGCTGAGGCCTTGGTCGAAGCGCAGACCTATACTGCTGTTAGCTTTCGGACGCAGTTGTGGAAAGGAAATCGACGCACTGTCGTAAATCTGCGGCATCAAGAAGTACGTGATACCGCCTCCAGCATTGCCCCAACCGCCGATCAGAGCATTGGACGAGCCAACAACGTTCTTATCGAAGAACCCCATTGACCACACCTGGCAGGGTACAAACGTGCCACCAAGAATACCCACGAAGAATCTCAGCGCGAGGAGTCCTTGCCAGTTGTTAACGAGTCCTGCCATTGCAGTAGGAATGGAGCCAGACAGCAAGATAATGATATATGTCCATCTTGGGCCAAATCTGTCGCATAGAGGACCAGCCACAAAGCGAACAAGCAGGGTTCCAGTCAGAGCAGCAATATTGGAATTTGCGATTTGCGTTTGTGTGAGGTTCAGGTTTTGACGGATCGTCAAACTGAGCAATGGCGTGAAGGCATACCTGTGTGATTGATGTTATAGTTAGCTCGCTGGCCGCTGGAGAGAGAGAGAGGGCGATTCGGAAGAAAAAAACTGACCAACTCCAGAAGGCAATGAAGAAGCCAAACCACGAGAAGAAAAACACTCGGCCATATTTGTTGAACGGGTTCAGTACCGGGATCGTTCTCGCCTTTTGATTGATGGGGTTGATCGTAGGAGCAGTCCACAAACTCGTGAGAGTAACCATATTGGCAAGATGTGAGAAGTTGTCGACTTGTTAGAGTAGTAGTGGATCCTCCTCGTTCGAAGCGACAGTGTCATGGTGCTTTATGGGCACATGGCTATCTCGTGGCTGGCTGAGTCTTCCATACGTTGCACGCGTAGCTCTACGCCTCGTCGAACACACATCTCCGTCGATCCTACAAACGCAGTCACGGACACGACTCAGAGAGCTCTTGGGAGGATGAATGCCCAGGCCGGGGACGACTGTTACCAATAGCCTGACAGGAGGTGTTGTGGTATACTTATCTCCCAAGACTCGAAGCCAAGCATACCAAGAGTGCAGCAGCTTATCGTCTCAACAGAAACATTATGAAAGATAAGGAAGACACGCCTTCATCACGAAAGTCTGCACCGCGGAGATGGAAGGATGATGATGGAGGCGTTGGAGTATCTCCGAGCCGGCTGTTGCTGACTTGCGGTGCTGTATGTGTATATCTGCTGTTCGTTGACACTCCATTGGCTCCTTGCTACATACGCTTGTAGAGTCCTGCGTCCACTCGCTTCGTCCCTATTTTGCCGTAGAATAGGCTGCATGGGGAAGCACGTGGCATTCCTTCTTCTGAGCCTCATGGTAGGAGATACATGTACATCTGGGTACGGTACGGTAGTTCTAGTGCTCCATCGTGGCTTTCGCATGCGATAAGCTGTCTTGGCAGTTCCAATCGTATTCTATACCGCAAGGAATGGCTCATATACGGTAGTCGGCCAGACCAGACCAAACCTCCCTTCGAGTGCTCCGAAGCGCATATGCTATTGCTGTAAAGTAATCGTCGACCGGGAATCTAGACGACTTACGCTCGACACTTTCTCCTGCCTGCATTTGGTGTATCCTAACAATGCGTCCTACCGTTTCCTTGCCCACCGTCACCAACAGCTCTTATTACTCTGGGTGTAGGGACTGGACTGAAGCGCGCCGTCAGATCTACACTGCGGCTACAATCATTCATAGCAGAGCCTGGGAGAGCGGGAACTCGCTTGCTTCGTGCAGCTGTACTCGAGAACCCTGGGAAATCCGCGGACTCGAACGATGGGCGTCGGCAAGAGTTTACTGGAGGGCGCTTGCAGCTACGTGGGATGATTCATACAGGTAGTGATTGGGACGTGTCCGCAGATGAATGATGGATGGTGCTTGGGGGCGAGACAGATCGTCTTGAGACTTGAGGAGACAAAAAACCAAGACAGCTCAGCTCAGCTCAGCCTACTATTGGCTGTTCATCTCCAGGAGCTAACTAATTGCCGTCTCACCGTCCTTGTCGCTCAATGCCTGCTAAGCTGCTTCACCTCTCTGACTTTCTGACTACTTCCTCATGCCATCCGTCTTCATTCGCCCAATTCCCTTGCTCGTTCTCACGCCATACCAGCCCATGCGCAACACTTGTGGTCGATGTCGTCTTCGGTTCCGGCTCCGGCGTCGTCGCTTATTAGCTTCCACCAGAGCCTGATGGAATTTCTCGATGGCCATGCGGGAAAAAAAATCGTCGATACGGAACGCGATGCTGATGTGCCTCGCCATCACGGTTGTCTCATGGCATCGCGAGAAGCTTATGCTGGTCGATACTGGATCCTGGAAGCTGGCGTGCTACTTGGTGGAAATCGAAGGACGAAGGCTTCATGGAGGTCTTGGTGCTTGACCTGGAATAATGTCATGCACCTGGCGCGTTAAGACTCCGCTAGCACTGGTCATCGAATCTGGTTTTGACTCGCAATCGTGAAAGATCGAAACTTGCTGGTACTGTAGTTCTCGTCTGTTCAGGCATATTGTTCTATCGATAAGCTTAAGCGATATTATTGCTTGTATACGGCCACATGGCATTCTACCCTCCCAGCGGCTGCTGTTACCCTGCTAATCGATACGATACTGGAGAAATCGGGAAACGTCTAATACAGAATTGGATACTCTGTAGTCGTTGCAGGCCGCGAGGATGTCGTTGGTGCTGGCTTCTGAATCGTACGTACTCAAGCCGAGGAGCCCACCGGCGAGGTCACTATAAGCATAGCTTCCGTCATGAGCTGCCATTTTGTGCGCTTGAGACTTGGTCAGCACTCTTTTGCACAAGGCGGTTGTCTGAAATGCTGAGCGAAGCTATATGCAAGACGAACATGCTTCGAGGCGATACTAGACTTGCAAGAATGAGATGATAGCTCAATCGACAAAGCATGCTATCTTTGCAACTCAGCTGATAAAGGAGAGATGATGACTTGGAGGAGGGCAGAACAGTATATGTACCTAGCTACAGGGGTGTCGGCCTGCAGGCTTGTAGAAGCAAGGACAACTTCCTTCACCACTACAGCTCCTGAGCGAGGATCCAATCCTCGGACTGGCCCCTACTGCTACGCATCTCTATCACAAGCAACGCAACTGTACACCGCCGCGCTGACTACCTCTAGACGATAAACTGGGAGACAATTTACCTTTACGAAGGCCTCTAGCAGCGGTGACAACACGAGACGGCACTAGTTACTCACTTATGCAAAGTGAAGTGAAGCTTAATTCCGCCAAGAACTCTACCAGTGCATCCGCATTACTTTATCCTCGACTTGATCTATCTTTGATTCAACTGCATACCGCATATGCTCTTATAACCTCGACCTCTCTACCTTACTATCCGCCGACCGCATCGTTCAGCTTAAGGACGAAGTATATCGCTAGCTTCGTAATAGTAAGGAGGAACGAAGGGATACCTCTTTACGCAATGCTTCTGTCTAGCTCTTAGGCGCGCTGATCTTAGTAAAACAGTACTCTACTTCTCTATCGTAACTATGGTACGTATATTCCGATATAGTATAGGCAAGCGTACGAGGCTTAGGACAAAAGGGTAGTTAGGTAGAATACGTATCGGAAATACTACTACTAACAGCTCGATACTTAAGAAGCCGCTCTCTATACGTAGGAGTATCGTTTAGCGTCCGCTTCGTGTTGCTATAATGATCGTTTGTCGAGTACTATCGTTATCGTAACCTCCAGCTATTTGTGAGTGCAGGTCGGGCAGGTCGGGACTTTGCCGTCGCTCTCACAGACATCCCGTCGGCCCGAGCCATACTAGCGCACTTGGCGCAAATTCGAACCATTTCTAATTTTCTCACTCTGCCCCAACTTCTGTTTCCTTTTTCCTCATCTATCAGTAGGTAACTACATGTTACTTTATCATGGCTTCGCTACGGCGACTTGCTGAGGGTTGTCTATTTCTCCATGGACTTTCCTCCGTTCCCGGCCCTGTAGATTAAAGGCGTCCGTCTTTCCTACCAATCGCGAGGAGTCCTTAATTTCTTCTTTGGATCGGGGTTGTGGGATGGCCGCTACATTTTTTCTTTTTTTCAAAAAGACACCTCTTGATGCAAGAAGAGGAGTCAACGTCTCGTCCCGGGCTCCGCAGCTCCATAAGATCTGTGCAAGGGAAGATGGAGCAGCTGCGTCGGGCACTGCTCGTTGCTGCAAGCAACCCATGTCTCCGTATGAGCTTCGAGCGCAGTAACAGTACTCCGGGGCTTGAGCTGTGGTTCCAGGAAAGCCTCCAGCAGCACCACCGTCAGCTTCATCGCCACCTTCGAAGTGCGCAGCCTGAAACTGCGTGTACAATCGTTCAAGATGGTGCGCGTGCTGTGTGAGACAAAAATTCGGCCGATGACCATGGCAGGCGAGGTCACCATGGGCCTGCTAATCGAGTTCGCGACAAACGCCTTGAAGTAGTATGCCGGTGTGGGTGGTGGTGAGACCAACAATATGTGGACAATGCTTCCCTCCTGCATACCGCCAATTTATCATCAGCTGGTTCATGCGCACTCTGCATCTCAATTATATGAGGTTTCGGCGCAGTTGCCAGAGTGTGGCACTCGTTATAGACGAAATTTGTGTACGGAAACCAGACGATCCTTATCGGCTGGGCTACAAACTCGATTTGGCCTTTATGGGCAAGGACGAGAACAATACGTCTGGTCCGGCACGAGAGGCAACCTACTTTGCTGAAAAGGGCGACTGGAAGAAGGTCGTGATTGTGAAGCAGTTTGAGTAGGCACGGAATCACTATGTCCGATTACTGTATACCTATTTGTTCAGCAGCTAACAATACAAATCTCAACAACGAGAGCTCCTTCAACCTCGTTTCCTTTCCTTTCCATCCAATGATCCAACCTCCTCCAAGCAAACATATCCACAGCAAAACCAAAATACCCAAATCACTCCCGAAAATCCTCCGGCCGCTCCAAAAACCTCTCCAACTCCCTCCCTCTCAATCCCCCCTCCGTCCCACCACCACCACCACCACCACCACTCCCCGCCCCTCCCTTCCTAAAAACCTCCGGCCGAAAAGCCACAGAAGCATACCCGCTCACCAACGCCCTCAAATAACACCCCACCGCCTCCCTTGTCAAATACCGTTCTCGAAACGTGCTCACATGATTCCGAATAATCTTCTCCTTGGCTTCCGGATGAGCTAGATAATACAGCACTTTTTCTTCCAAATCCGAAAAATCGTTTTGTACAGCAACGTAATTCTGCTGCGGACCAGAGGCGCGCAGGAGATGGTAGTAGTGTGTTGTATAATTGAGTTGGTGGATCAAGGGCAGAGAATTGCAGGAGAGGAGGTGCGTGAGACGGCCGGAGTAGCTGAAGCCTTCGGTGTGGATGGTCATGGCGTAGTCGCAGAAAGTTTGGATGGGGAGGTGGTGGTGGTGGTGGTTTGCTTTGCTGATGCTGTCGGTGGGGGCGCTGTATTGGATGTCTGCCCAGGGTTTTCCTTTGGTGGTGTTGACGAGTCCGGCGCGGATTTCCGGGTTGACCCATTCTGTGCCTCTCCAGACGAGTTGGGGGATTTTGGGGTTGGAGTCGTGTTGTTTGGCGGATGCGAGTGCTTGGTCGTAGTAGCCGATGGCGTTGGTGTACCAGAAGTCGAAGTTGGGAACGAGCCAGACGCGCTGGAAAGTGGAGTCGTTCCAGTAGCGTTCGTAGTGCAGCTCTTGTCCTTGCCAGGTATTGGTGCGGTCGAAGTGGATATCGTGGAGTGGTCTGGCCCAGGTCCAGAAGCTGTGTGTGCCTTCTTCCGTGGGAGGGTAAGATATGTCTTGGAGGACAATCGCTGCTTCAATCGTGGGCAGTATCTCACCTGCTGCTGTCGCACTATCGAGTGCGCGGCGGAGCAATTGGAGAATCCCAAGACCTCGTTCTTGATATGCCGTATCTGCCATAGCATTAATGCTTTCGACGATACGCAGCTGGTTCTCGTGTATCAAGACACGCATAGCACCACCATCGAAAGGCCCCGTTGCTTGCCATGATATATCGACATCTGCCTCGGATATCGTGTGATTCTTGGTCTGCCACAGATGCACAGCGCGGTCGATTTCATAGTACAAGTCAGGAAACTTGTCCAAGCATTGCTCGGATGTCAAACTGCTGGTGCTGTGATGGTCCTGGGGAAGAATCTCTGGGGCGTCTGGGACCACCCATGGGCTTCGCGACCAGAGCAGCAGCAGGAGAAGCGCTTGAGTGGCGAGGACGATGACCAGGAGGAGATATTTGGACCGCTGCGACCACGCGACACAACTACTGAACTCCATCAAACTGGTGGCAGTCCATCGACACGTGCCTCGTATATGCTTCGTTCTGGATGGTGGACTGTTGTCTCCTTCATGCCTCGAGAACGTTTAGGGCCTAGGCGTCGACATCAATTTGCACCTAAATTGACTTTGAATCTAAAACGAAAAGGTATTATGTTAAGTACCGCATCGGCAGCTGCCGGTAGCAGCTAAGACTAATTATTATTATAAAAATCCCAAGTGCGTATTTTTATAATAACTTTACTCTACGACAAGATATAGAATCTAAACAAACGTAGATTTAGAATCGTTAGGATAATAGTACCTAGTCCTACGCGTTCGTCTATATAAGTAGGGTCATCGAGTAGGTTGTTTGTTAGTATATAGTATATATAGTAGTCGGCTATAACCTAGGCTCATACATCTGGACGGTATTCGGGCAAGACAAGAAACATGATCTCACGAGCATATGGTTGTTATCGACATTAGTATTCATTCTCCTCTATGTTCTCAATCTGCTCATATTGCTATGGTTGGAGTATGGCTGAAAAGGTTTCGCACACTTTGGCCTGCTCAAAATCTAGGGGGTCCTGCCACTTCGAAAGGGAACTGAAATGCGGCGGCTTGCACGTGAGTCCAGTGCTCGGGTTGGGTAATTCTCGCGAATATGCGGCGCAGCCATGTGACAATTCATCCTGGAGAGCTCTTCGTCTCGCTAGTCACCACTGTTCTCCGACACAACCTCGGTCGAGATTTGTATAACATGCACCAGGGGAATAGGGTTGCGCTTTCCAGCCAGTGCAACTAACCACTCCAGGGTATCATTGTAGAATGCACTATTGTTCAGCCTGCGAAAGGTGTCTTCTGGTCGATGCCCATAAGCGACGGGAAGAAAGAGTAAGTCAAAAGGAAAGCGCCGATCAAAACGGCGGCAAGAACTAGTCCTTTGGCTCGCGCAGGATGGTTCTGACGCATTTGCGCAAAGGCCAATTGGGAATCACGCAGGCCGTTCTTGACCCCATCAGCGCCGAGCTTGTACCAGACAAGTCCGCCGAGAGCGATGGAATACCCGAAGAATTGCAGAGGTGCCACAGGGTCCTGGAAAATGACCATGGATGCGACAACCAGGAGAATGTCCTTGAGGACACCCGAGAGAGTGAGCACAACGGCGGAAGTTTTGCCAATCTATAGCAATTAGCACACGCGAACACACTGCGTTAGTAAAGGCTGTAGCTTACCAAGAAGACAACGGAGACATTCAGTCCGAATGCAACTGCGGCATTGAGGAGCAGAGTGATGATGCCAACATTGTAAATATCGCCCATTCCCATCTTGGGCACTTCAACGAACAGAGTGATGACTCCGTTGATCGCAGCACAGGCAGGTGCGTAGTAGTAGAGAGAAACAAGTGGGTCCATCTTGAACTCCGGCGCGGAGAGAATACGCTGAACCATAACGAGTCGGACAGCCTCGAACACAATGCCAGCCATTTGAACTGATATCGGTATTAGCATGCCGGAAGATGATGGATCTGGGAAGAAACGCACTGATGAAGCCGGTCATGACGAACTGGATCTCGCCGTATGAGGCAATGATGATTCCCACCATAATGGCAGAGACATTGGCGAGCTTCTTCATGTCTGGCGGAGTGATCATGAAAGCCCATGTGGCAAGGAGAGTGGCAATCACATTGGATGCCTTTCCAAGTCAGCATTCCGCTCTCCAATACCCCGAATAAAGCCACTTCCATACCTTCAGCATCTGGATAAAGGACACACTCAGATACAGATAAGCGACATTTCCGCAGATCAGACTGAAGCTGAAGAACAGGCCGATGGGAAGAATAGCTCGGGTGTAAGTTTCGCGGTTCATAGGCACCTTGTGTCTTGAATCCAGGATAGTCGTAAACTTGGCAAGACATTGGGTAACGACAGTCGCGAACAACATATGCCACGTAGTCAGGAAGAGAGGGAACTCTGCTAAAGCATCAGCAAAAGGTAGCCCCCGGCTGAGAAGAACATATGAAAGTCCCCCCTAACATACCGAATTTGGCCGTATGCAGAACCCATTTGTTGAAGAGGATAACACCGCCGGAGAGGCAGATCCAGAGCCTGTAGCGGGCGTGATACTGATTAGAAGTGTTTTCGACAGGCGTGGGAATAACAGTCGTTACCATACGCAATATAGAAAGCAGGATGCAAGTCGGCCTTGGGTGTTTCGGGGCGGGCAGCGGACGCGGCAGTAGTAGTAGTAGACTCGCCACCCTCGAGTTTGCGATCTTCCTCGCTCGACATTCGAATGTCGTTTTTGGATGACATGATGATTGAGGATGATGGGTGGTGGTGGGTGGTGGTGGTGGTCGAGAAGAGTGAAAGAAGAGATGGGATGGTGGAACATGAAAAAAAGAGCGGAAACGCGAACATGGAAAGGGGTGCGCGTGCATGCAGCCTGCAGGTGCCGCGCTTCGGCTTCGGCTCGGGCGACAGGGGTGTCCGGGAATCAACATGGCGCCGGCCGAAGCCGCGTGGGTCTCTTGTTTCATGATTTCTCAGGAGCCTCCCTCAACATTCGATGGCGATCAGGGTCCCTTTTACGAATACCTCTCCATACAATGGCCTTTCGTCTTCTACTCGACAAGCAAAGACGAAACGAATTGGGAAAAAGGAAGAGATAGTCGTTTTCTCCTGCAACAATTTCTACATGTATATATACGGTCTATATAAAAAAAACCTCTATTCATTTGCTTGAAGAAAAAGAAAAGAAAAAGAAAATCGCCAACAAGAAAGCAAACAAACTCCTGCTCAGTAAAAACCCCCCAAATAATCCCAAAGCTGTCTCACATAGAAAATATCATCATCATCATCATCATCATTATCATCATCCATCATCCACGGACAAAATCTCGCAATTCCGCAACAACTTCTTCCACAATCACATCAGCCTCCTCCAGACCAACCATATCCTCCAAACAGAACAATCCGATACTGAGGTTTCCATCCTTCTTAATAGCGAGTTCGACATCCACAGCGTGCAGATACGCCTCATGGAGGACGTCCAAAGCCTCCAACTCCTTGGGGACAGTAAACTGTGCTTTTTCCCGCTCAAGCACGCGATGGACGACGTCTCGAGTCCACTCATCGTGGCTTTCCGCGAGCGTAATTCGATCCGAAACTTCATCATGGTGGCCGATTTCATCAGGGAGTTGATCAGGGAGTTTGAGAAAGTTGACAAAAGTGTCGACTTGGACTCCTGTCCAATTGTAAATATCACGCAAACTCGCAGATGCGTTCTCTGCCGTGGTGATGCTGCGTAGGTCTTTGGTGATGGATTGGGCGCTGTCGATGATACTAGTGGTTGTGGGTGCTCGCACAAGAAGTGGTACCAAATTGAGCGTGGGAGCTGAGAGGTGGTCGAGATCTGGGAGATGCGAGCGATTGGCAATGTAAATCCCGAGGACCACGTTCTGTTGAGCTTCTGTGGTTGTCTGTGCGTGTTTGGCATAGACTTTGGCGTAGACAGCGAACAGGAGAGCCTGGGTGGAGATACCTGTTTTTCGAGCTTTGCGCTCAAGCTCTTCACACGAGTCCGAGGCAGACGGCTTGAATATCTGTACCTTCCGCGTAGCATCTCCCCGAGGCTGGCTGAGCGACGCGTGCTCTGCATTCTGCAGATATCGAGTCCAAAATTCCTGGCGTGTCTTCACCGCAGGCTCACGAGCACCGAGGGTAATGTAGTCTTCGAAAGTGATGCTTTGCTTGTGTAGTGATTCGCCCTGTAAAAGAGACTGGAAATCTTGCATCAAGAGAGGAAGGGAGACAGCATCATAAAGAGCGTGATGAATCGCGAGCTTCAGCATGTACCCATCGCGAGCCTTGCTGACGTGTAGACGTGCAAATGGCTGGGTGGGAGCAATGGAACTCTCATCTTCGGTATAGAAGGACTGGCCAGGCTCTTTCACAACAACTTGAAGCAGCGGATTCGTAGCATTGCCGCTCGCACAGAGCTGAGTCCTGAGAATAGAGGTGCCTGCGACAAGCTGCTCCCAGGCCTGGCGAACAGCATCTATCGACTTGTCGGTCCGGAGGTCGTAAGTGAATGTCGGGTAGAACAACTCTCCGCCCGTCTTGTGCCAAAGCGAGAGCATATACATCTGACCAGCAGTAGCAGGAAGTATCGCCTCGATTCCATCGGCAGGGATTGCATACTCTCGTTGTAGAACGGATAAATCGACATCCTTGATCGCCGTTGCGATTATGTCCTTGCCAGAGACGCTCTCACCTGCCGGTTGCTCGACATCGCCCACAAGCTGTGCCATACGTCTCGGTGTCTGTGCCTTGATGAGATCACTGACAGAGAGCTTGATGGAGTCTTTCCGCAGAAGCGACGCCACCTTGATAGCTGAAATGGAATCGATACCAATGGACTCGATTGTGGACTGGGGTTCGATCTCGTCAATTGGCGTTCTTGATACCTGCGCAAGTGCAGAGCGAATCGCATCCAGGATCGCAGAGTCGTCCACCGAATCATCATCGGAGTCCTCGTCGCCATAGTGTTCTCGAGTTGTTTGTCTTGACAATGAGTTCGATTGAAGCACGAAAGCAGGCAAGCCACATATGACCACATCATCGTCAGAGAGATCGATGGCATCCCGATCGAGGTCTGCAGTCAAGAAGCTCAGCACACCATCAAAACGCTCCAGTAACAGATCTGCTCCGGCTTCATCAAGAGCCAAAGACTTGCATGCTGCACGAATGACCAGCTCATCTCCCACGGCTTCCACTTCTACGGCAACAGGATATTCGACGTTAGCATCAGCAGCAACAGACTCGTACAGCGGTTCTCCTTGGTCTTCGACAGCATCTCCTCTGTTTTGGTAGATGAAAAGAGTGTCGAATAGACCCTGTCTTGACTTGTCCTTGCTCGACCGAAGCAAGTCGGCACATGCTGCTTGTATGTTGCGCAGAGGAGTTTTCTGATGCTGTCGCATGTTATTGATATTATCCTGCACGTCATGAAGCATGCCAGATACAGATCCATGTAACGATACTCTCACTGGCACAGTGTTCATCGTCGGGAACATGGTCTGCTCGGCCTCCTCGCTGTCACGACAAGCAAGAACCACACCAAAAAGGACATCGAGGGCGTGCAGATGGTGTGCTAGAACAAGTGCCCACGACGCTTGTGCGAGTGCTTGCAGAGAGACACCTAGCTTTTGACAGAATGCCCTAGCGTCTTTTCCTGATAGAGCGGCCGTACGCTCAGTGCGGTAGGTCTTCACATTCGAGCCCTCCTCGAGAGTCCTGAAGCGCGCTACTTTGGCCCCAGCAAGTCTTTCGCGCCAGAAAGTGAGTGCACTCTGATCAGTTGCGCTCAAGGCCTCATTGATGACCTCCTCGTAAGGCGGGCGTCCCTCAAGCTTGCCAGCATACGCAGCAGCTATGTCAGAATGCAGCAAGCCAATGCTGTGTCCGTCGTACTGCGCGTGGGAGAGCGAGAGCACGAGGTAATGCTCATTCTCGACTGTTGCAATCGCCAGGCGCATTGGCGACTTCACTGAGAATGACTGGCGGACGTCGGCCTTGACAGAATCGAGGTATTCATTGAGGCCATCGAGGCTGGCCGCCTGCACTTCGTCAAACTCCAGTGGCGCTTTCTTCAAGACCACCTGTGCGAATGTAGCCTCTACGTCGGGATCTGATACCTCCACAAATGCTGTACGGAGGATAGGTGAAGCGTGCACAACATCCTGCCAAGCATTCTTGAGTCGGGCAATGTCCACGCCAGGCCGCAAGCGTAAGACATCCGAGTTGAAGTATTCGTGGAAGTCAGAGCGGATCATCTCTGCGATGAGAGCTTCTTGCCCTGGTGCGGCTGGTATGATACGCTCGACGTCTTTCGCTATCTGAGGGTCGACCAGACTGGTCAGATGCTGAAGCTGTCGTGCCAGAGCCGAGAACTTGTTCGCTGACTCCGGCGTCTCACTCTGCACTGTACGAGAGTCGACTGCATCCAGTATTCGCGGTATTGTCTGGGCTTTCAAGATCTTACTGACAGGTATTGGCATCCCAGCCTTCTTCATTCGTGCTGCTAGCTTGACGGCATCAATACTGTCAAGACCCAGTGTGAATATGGCGACATGCTCCGTGACTGCACCCAGATCACTGCCAGCAACATCGGCAATAATCTTTCTCAGCTCTTCCGCTTCAGCAGTCCACTGGAAGTCAGATATGCCATTCATCTCAGCAGATACATCAGGAAGTTGCTGTGGTGTTACAGTACTGCTGCTCCGAGAGATCGTAAAACTATCAGATATCTTGCCTTCTGCGTTTTCCGTGATGCACTGCAAAGCCTCGTCAAAAGCGTCCAGGAACGCAGTCAATGACTGTTCTGTGGCCCGGCCAGGTTGTGCCGCCGCGGTGACTTGAGCTGCGCCACATGAGCCTAGCTCCACCTCGATGGCTAGTGGATACTCAGCTGGCGTGACTGAAGGCATCAATCTAAAGACTTGGTCGTCGTGTGGTCCCGGTTGCTCGTCAGGTCTCTGGAACACGAATAAAACATCAAACAACGGATCCGTGGGATTTCGTCGACAGTTCTTGCGGATTGCTCGCAGCGATGTATGTTGATATGGGATGAGCTCAACATTGGTCTCATGGCAACGCTGCAAATGTCGTTTCCAGTCGTCTGTAGGCTCCATATTGATTGTGTAGGGTACAGTATTGAACATAGGACCAATAATGGCATCGGCGTCGTCGAAAGCAATGGACCTTCCAGAGACCACAACACCATAGGTCTGTGTTTGTGGCGCATATTGATGCAATGCGATAGTGAAAGCTGCCTGAAAAACAGCTTGGTGGGAAACGCCCAACTTCTTCCTCGTTGCTTCTACGCCCTGCGCAGATCTGAGAAGTTTCGACACTGTCAAAGTGTCGCGTGATGGCTCATCTGGCACTAGGGGCAATGGGCTATAGTGGAAACCCTTCATCTGCCTCTGCCAAAACTGCTCCGCGTCTTTCCTGTAGCAAAGGGGTCCGTAAGGTAGTGCTTCTACGAAACTGGGGCCACAGTCGATCGAGGCTGAACTGGAGGCATATAGCTCACCGAGCTTACTCATCATCAGATCCCAGGAAATGCCGTCGTATAGAGCATGATGCGAATGGAGGACCATGATGCTCTTGATTGGAGAGTGAACCAAGATCGCTTCGAACGGTCTGGTGACTTCACTCTGTGCGCGACCTTGCCACTCTGATCTGAGCCCAGCCAGCACCAACTCAACGTCGGCATCATCATCAACGTTTTCCGAATGAACAAGCCAGTCAGTATTGCGTAAGACCACTTGCGCAAAGCCCTCTTCTGTTCGGACGAACGAAGTCCGTAGTATCGGAAGCTGTCGATATAGTTGAAGAATCGCTTCTCCCAGCCGATCGTGATTCGCGTCACGAAGCTGATAACAGAAGACATTGAAATACGGTCTCTCGGAACCTTTGATCGAATCTGCCAAGAGGCCTTCTTGCAAGGGGGTGCACGGGGCGATGGATTCGATGTTGGACACATTGACGGATAGTGTCTGGGCTGCAAGACCTCGGTATCGCTGCGCAAATGCTGAGATCGTCAGCTGCGATTGCATGATTGCACTACGCTCATTCTTGCCATCGTCACTGGTGCCTGAAAGGGCTTGTGCAAGCCGATCCAAAGTGGGATTGCTCATAATCGTTCTGACACTGGCAGTCTCAAACCCGCTTCGCTTGAGCGACGTTGCCAGTGTGATTGCTGATACCGACGAGAGTCCGAGAGAGAACACATTGGAAGTCGCACTTATATCATCGAGCTCAATGGACAACAGTTTGCTGATAACTTTGCCGACCTTGCGCTCTTTGCCGCGTAGAGGTCGTTTAGTCGCCGACCCGCCCTTGAGTTGCTGCAGCTCTTGCGTGCTCAGAGAAGTGAACAGAGCGACGAGACGTTTGGCATCGACCTTGTTATTGGGAGTCAATGGCAAACGCGAGAGCGGAACGATGTGTGTTGGGACCATATAGCCTGGTAAGCGATCGCGACATGCTTGGTCTGCGGCAGCCACAACTTCGACACTCTGCTTTGACTGTGCAATATGTAGCTCGCGATCATGGGCCTCGCTATCGACGATGAATGAAACAAGCATTTCTCGTTCTCCTTCTGCAGACTTGGCGACCAGAGACGCAACATCTGAAATTCCTTCGTGCGAAGCCTTGATGACGGCGTCGATCTCGTCGATTTCCAGTCGCTGACCGCGTAGCTTGGCTTGCGTGTCGTTGCGCCCGATGAAGGAAATTGAGCCGTCCGCAAGCAGTCGGACAAGATCACCCGTCCTGTAGACACGCTCGCCAAAGCGTTCCAGATATGGGAAGGCCTTTTCCGTCAACTCAGGCCTGTTGAGGTAGCCCTTACCCACAAGTTTACCAGAGACACAAAGTTCACCAACTGCACCACGCAGTACGGGAGTCGCTGTTCCAGGGGCCAGTACGAAAGCTCCGACATTGTCGAAAGGTGGTCCAATGTTGGAAGGTTTGGCATCCCGGCCAAGGTGAGGATTCATAGTGACACCAATAGTAGCTTCAGTTGGTCCATAGCCGTTGTAGATGGTGTTAAGTGGTCCCCAGGCATCAATGATTTCCTGCTTGAGAGCTTCTCCACCGGTAATGAAGACGTGATTGTGCAGACTTGGAACTTCCTCTGGCTTCAACAGTCTTGCAAGAGACGGGGTCAGATCAATATGTGTAATGTTGGCCGCAGTAATGAAGCCTGAAAGGTCTCCGAGCACGACATCACGGGGCGCTCCCACCATCGTGATCCCAACACTCCAGCTCCAGAAATGTTCGAGTACCGATACATCGAACCAGTAACTAGCAAATTGCAACCAACGAGAGTTCTCGTTCCAGTGTTCCGCGAACAATCTTTGGAAGGCCAACATTGCTTGCACGGCATTCTCGTGCGTCAGTTCACACCCTTTAGGTGTTCCAGTCGTGCCGCTTGTGTACAGACAATAGCTTGTTGCGCTCGGATCCACGCTGTCAATTTGCGGTGCAGACGGAGGCAGGTTGATCAACAGATCCTCTGTCAGCTCAATATTACGCACAACGTTCTCCATCTCAGGGTCAATACCTCCGGCATTGACAAACAGTAGCTGGGATTTCGAGTCCTCTACAATGAATTTCCGCCTTGCCAGGGGCAGGTCAGGATCCATTGCCAGGAAGGCACATCCAGCTTTCAAGATTCCAAGAAATGCAAACGTTGCCTCCGGTGACTTGCTCATACAGAGGGCTACGACGCCACCTGGCTGGACTCCATGCTGCTGAATCAGATTTGCCACTTGATTGCCACGTTCGTTGAGCTCCCGGTAAGACCATATCTTTCTGCTCTTTGGACCTCCCTCAAGACTGAATACGAATTCGAATGCAGGTTTATCTGGATGGTCTACTGCACCTTGCTCCAAGAACTGGTGCAGCAGAGTCACCTTGCTGGGCAGCACTGGCTCCTTTGGTGGCGCGATCGACATGAGTTCAGTGGACGTAGCGTCCTTGTCCTGATCATCAATCATAGACAGCAAAAGCATATCAAATTGTCTGAGCATTAGTGTCGCATGATCGATAGGAACCATTGCAACGTCGTAGGTCAGGCGAAGACTAATTTCACCAGAATCATCAGCCTGCAGCTCCAAGGACACTGCGTAGTCGACGCCCAGGCTGTCGCTGACAGTTTCCCAGTCAAAGCAGTCATCGTCCTTTTTCACGCCCTTCTGATACACGAAAATGGTATCGAAGAGGGGTTGTCCAGGCGTGCCAGCGAAGCGCTGTATGTCGGCCAGCGGCGTAAAACGATGTCTTTGTGCAGACGAGTTGTGAGACACCATATCTCTCACGACATCCAATCCTGCTTTCTTCGTGTTGCAATACACGGGCAAGGTAGAAATGCTGGGAAACGCCACGCCTTGTGCAGACGACGAAGATAGCCCCGAGAAGACAGTACCGAACGTGACAGCCGGTTCTCCTAGATATGCCGCCAGTAGCTGGGCCCATGTTCCTTGGCCAAGTGCTTGTATCGTCACGCCGTTCTCCTTGCAGTACCCATCTAGTGTTGACATATGAACTTGCGAACGCAGCTCTGTGGATGTGGCTTGGCTGGTTCGAACGATCGTGGGAGTCAAGTTCGGAAACTTCATGAGGTGCGCTGATTGAAGAGATTCTCTCCAGAATTGCTCACTGTCGTCGTTCTTCTGGGCCATTCCATCAAGTTGCAACTTGAGGACGGTATCAATGCTTCGGGATTGCCCAATGTCGGTACTGCGAAGCGCTTTTGCAAAGTCTACCAGCAGTATGTGGAGTGCATCGGCATCGTAAAGAGCATGGTGCAGGGAAAGCAACATGTGTCGGACTGTGCCAGTCTGCTGGACAACAACCCGCCACGCCGGCAGATGGAGCTCAGCTAGGACAGAGGCCGACAATTTCTTGTGAAGATCGTCCAATGCAGTCTCATGGTCCTCTGTTACGACTTGTCCGGGAATAGAGTCTGGACCGTATACCAGCATTGCGAAAGGGTTAGCCGCATTTTCAAGCTCAAAGAAACCCATCCTCAGCACTTGGTGCTTCTTTTGCACTGCCGCCCAAGCTGTCTGAATGTGCGTCAAATTGATATCGTCGGGCACTCTATAGACACTTCTGCTGAAGTAGTAGCTTCCTTCGGATTGAATGAATTGGGAAAGCATACCACTCTGCGCGGAAGTACAAGGTCGCACAGCCTCGATATGGGTCACGTTAATACCAAGCCTTTCTGCTGCGGATTGCTTATGTTGTTCTTCGAACATCGCGAGATCAATGCCAGCAGCTTGTGCTTCCTGCTTGGTATGTTGTTTCGACGAGATGAATGCAGCTAGTGCAGCCGGACTCTGGTATTGCATGATATCGGCAGCGTCGACTTTCACGTTCCGCTTCCGAAGCTGGGATGCCACTTGCACTGCGTTGAGGCTGTCCAGTCCGATCCTATAGAGTGACGTCTCCTTACTGATCTGCGAGGCGTCGATACCAGCAAGAGTGGCGAAGACTTCTCGGACCATGCTCTCATCTGAGGACCAGCTAGCATCTGAATCTGCACCATCACCCTCGTTTGTGCTTGAATCTGGCGTTGGCGCGAGCAGCCCAGTCAGCTCGGACTGATTGGCCAAGCCAAGCTGAGAAACACTGCCAGAAGGGTAGCGGAGGCATGTTTGCAAGCTAGATTCAAATGCTTCGGCTAGCATGACAGCCGTCGACTTATTGATACGCTCCGGCATGAAATGCACCAGCAGCTCGTAGTCATCATGGTGCGGCACGACTTCGATAACCACTGGTACCCCCATGCCCATATCATCCTCTTCTTCGACATCCCATCGATCATCCTCCTCCTGTGGTGGTTGTACAAGCAGAAGTGAGTCGAAGAGATGCCTCGATGGGTCCTGACTCAATGCCTGAATGCGACGCAGTGCCGTCAATTGAAAAGACATACACTCTACATTGGTCTTCTGAAGATCCCGGATGAGGTCGATATTGGTTCGCCTCGACAGCTTGACGCGCACTGGTATAGTGTTGAAACACGGCGCTATCAGTCGGCCTACGTCGCGAACCGGTACCGAGCGACCACTGACAACGTTGCCAAAACAGAGATCGTTGATGTCCTGGGCACAAGCAATAGTCTTCGTCCAAGCTGCCTGGAAGATACTGAGGCTCGTGCATGAGTACCGCTCACTGAAGGCTGCAACATCGCTAGGCGAAATTGCCATCGACATTGACCAGGACCCTTCCTTGGTATCCGTCACGTTGTCGACTGTTGGGACAGGGTGAGGAGTGAAAGATTGTAGGCGTTTCGTCCAGAAATCGATGGCTTTCTGATTGTTCTGTCGCATTACCTCTGCGAGAAAAGGCTCGAATGGCACGGGCTGGGGCAGATCTTCTCCCTCGTACAATTGCTGCAACTCGGAGAATAGTGTTGATACCGAAATGCCGTCGTAGACTGCGTGATGCATCTGAAGATAGATATCCTGGCCACTCTGTAGGACTTGGACAGGCTTGTCGGGAGTGACGCCAGGGAGTTGAGGCTCGTCCTTAATGACACCGTTCTGGGCTCCGTTCATATGCCCATTGCTCTTGGCATGCCCGTTTCCATGGTCTCCATTTGTTATCCCATTGGACTTGGGTCGTCCCACGGAATGCCATGTAGGAAGTGGCTTTTGTGATACGACTTGAGCAAATGGATGAGCAGCGAGCGGCGTTTGGACGAAGGATGTGCGTAGAATTGCGTGCCTTTCCGACGCTCTCTGCCAGCACTGTCTCATCTTTTCCATGTCACCCCGGAAATGGATCTTGGTGGTGTTGCAGTATGCGCCAGCACTGCCGCTTCTGCCAGCCGACAGCATAGCGTCTTGCAAGGGAGTACAAGGAAGTACAGCCTCGACGACGTAATCTTGTGCGAGGAACTCGGCCTTGGTCTTCTCGACGAAGTCGATACTCAAAGCCTGGCTAACATCGTCGTGGTTATTCTCAGATCTTGAATTCTCCGTGGCGGATAACGTTTTGGCCAGGCGAGATATGGTTGAGTACCGCAGTATTGAACTGACACTAACGTCAATTCCCAAAGCTCGTTCGAAGGATCGAGCGAGCTGTATAGCATTCAAAGAGTTTAGTCCGAATGCAAAGAACGAGGCGTTTCTGGAGATGTTGGCCAAGGGCACCTCAAGTAGACTGCTGATCGCTTGAGCCATAGTCTCCTCGGTCGGGTTGGCAGGGCCGTCTTGAGCAGAGATTTCCTGGGCCCGGGAAAGACGATTGCGTACTTCGGTATCAAGACCTTCATATGTCGCTCGTAGGGCTCGCTTGTCCAGCTTGCCTTGAACGGTCATTGGCAGTATGTTCAAGGGCACGAGTATGCTGGGAATCATGTATGCAGGAAGAGCATCGTCCAGACGGGCATACAGGTCAGAGACAAGTTCAATACCTGAACTCTCCACAGAGCTCGTTGACGAATCATCCGTCTGGCTCGACTTTGGCACCCAAAACGTGACAAGCATCTGGTCTGCGCTCTTGTCACCAATGACAATCGTAGCACAGTCGGAGACGTCAGCATGATCCGAGAGGATATTGTTGATCTCCCCAAGCTCGACTCGGTTGCCTCTGATTTTCACTTGATCGTCGAGCCGCCCAGCGATCAGAAGCGTGCCATCTGGTAGGATGCGGCCCATGTCACCACTTCTATAAACTCTGCCGTAGCTTGGATGATCGATAATCTTGGTCGAGTTCAGATCGTCTCGGCCGATATATCCTCGAAACACCTGCTCACCTCCAAATGCAAACTCGCCATAGGCACCAGCAGGCAAGACTTCAAAGTCACCTTCGGGAGCTAGCACGAAAGCCGAAGTGTTCTTGAATGGTGGACCGATGTTTCCAAGCACATTGTGCGCTGGGACATTCATCTGTACAGAGCAGATATTGGTGGTCTCGGAGGGACCATAGCCTTGATGAAGGCCATGGTCCGCCCACGTCCGGTGGACCTTCTCAGTGACTGCTTCACCTGCCGTTACCAAAAATTTGACAGTAGGGACGTTCTCAGGCTTGGCTAGAGCCGCCACGGTCGGTGTCAGTGATAAATGCGTGACGCCAAAGGCACGTATGCTCTGCTCAAAGTCACGGAAGATGATGTCTTTGGTTGCTGAACATAAACACATGCCGGTGTAGAACGTGAAGAAGATCTCGAAGACACTGACGTCGAAAGCCTGAGAACAGGCTTGCAGTAAACGATCTCCCGGTGCGACCTTGTATAGTTCTGCCAGAACTGCTAGATTCCCTTTCAGATTGTCCATGGTGACCGCAACGCCCTTGGGCTCTCCAGTACTGCCACTGGTGAAGACCGCGTACGCTACTCTGGCGCCGTTTTGGCTCACTTGCGGCGATTGGTCAGAGACATTCTCAAGGTCCAGCGTAGAGCAGTCCAGAACCTTCGCGTCTGTAAGTGAGCGCAGCTCCGGTGCAGTGCTAGCATCGCCAATACATAGTCTGATGTTTGCTTGACTCAGAACGGATTTGATCCTGGCTTCAGGGGTGTCGGGAATCAGAGGCAGGTATCCAGCTCCAGCCTTGAAGCTCGCAAGCATGAGTACATACATGTCGATACACTTCTCCATGCATATGCAGACGAGATCTTCCGGACGCAGGCCGGCGGCAATCAACGCGTGAGCCATTCGGTTGGCACGCTTGTCTAGGTTTTGATAGGTAATCGAGGTACTTTCGAAGGATGTCTCGTCAAGCTTCGTGGCAAATCGAATCGCGGTGGCATCAGGGTGTCGAGATGCGTTCTCCTGTATTGCTGTAGTGAGCTCGTACGAGGTGGCGTAGCTCTTCGGTTCAGGGTTGACTATTGACAGCAGCTCCGGTTTCAACTCATTGTGCAAGTCGTCCACTGGCTGATCTGGATCCTTCAACATGATGGCCACCACGTTTTCGACCTGCTTGATGAAAACAGCGACCTGCTCGGCATCCAAAAGTCGTTCCTGGTAGGTCGCTCGCATCTGTACGGCTGTCGGCGAGGGCTCTATTTCCAGGACAAAGTCAAACTCCAGCTCATCCGCCGAGTCCACTTCCTTCACATCTTCGGCTGCGGTGCCTGATGTCAACGTGGACTCCTGCCAGACAAACAGACTGTCAAACAGCCTCGTTCCAGGAGCAACACCTGCGGCATCACGAACCGCGGTAGGAGAAGTGAGGAGATTGTTTTGAATACGTCGATTGTAGGCCGTCACAGCGCCCAGCAGTTCTCTGGAAGTCTTCGCTGCCTTGATGTCAATCCGGAGAGGCAGAGTGGCCAGGCAAGGGCCGAATATGGTTTCAATACCATCGACTGGAATGGTACGACCAGAGAAGACCGAGCCAAAGGTAACATCAGATACACCAGTGTACGCGCCGAGAATGATAGCCATGGCGGTTTGGAAGACAGCGGGTGCACTACAGCCCATTGATTTTGACAGATTCTTGACATCAGCGCTCTGCAGCGATGTCGTCTGCCAGGGCGTGCGCGATAGGCTTGGGGCTACATCTACGCCTCTGAGCAGAGGCATTGACGATGTCGAGAAGTCTCTCAAGTAATCCTGCCAGAACTCTACTGGCGCTTGTGAACTTGACTGCTCGTGGTGGACGTAGAAATCGGCCACTACTTCGAAGGATGCTGGTCGCTCGCGATCATGGCCCTGCAGAAGTGCTGCGAGATCTGCTTTTAGCATGTCCATCGACCACTGATCGTAAAGCGCGTGGTGTATTTGGACGAGTAGCTCGGTGCCAGCCTCTGCTGGCCGCAACTGGAACTTCAGAGGTCGCCAGAAGTCTCTTCCACTTTTCAGCTCAAAAGGAAAGCTGAACTCAGTCACATCTACGATTTGTTGCTCTGTGAAAGACTTCCATACCACAACGGCATAACTTTGCTGCAATCCATGCGTCGGAAAGAAACCACTCCGTAGCAAAGGATGTCGCGCTGCTAACTGCCAGAGGCTGTCTTTGATATGTTCGGAGTCAGTGTATCGAGGAATGGCCAACTTGATCCAATTGCAGTACACTCTCGGACTCTTCGCGGTCTCGGTGAGCATCGCAATTTGCACAGGAGTGCAGGGGAACGAGGCTTCTACCTGATCTTGCAGCTCCGGTGGAAGGGCTTGCGCGAGCGACTGATCCAACGACTCATGGTAGACATCCTTGGCTCTCGTCTGCCAGTCTGTAGCGAGCATGATGTGCCCAGGGCCATTGATGATCGCTACAATGTCAGCAGGAGTCTGTGCCTCGAGCACACGACCTGCATCGGTCTGCGCCAGCCCTTGTTTTCGCAGCTCCGAGGCAAGCCGAATGGACGAGATCGAGTCCAGTCCAGCTGCAGCTAGTGACGACTTGGACGTCAAGCGTGCGCCTAGGATGGTCTGGAGGCAGCCCAGCACTTGTCGCATGCTTTCACTTTGCGTGGACTCGTCGTTCGACGCAGACACTTGTTGTGCCTCATACTGTGCACGCAACGCCTTGCGGTCGCACTTACCGGATGCCAGATATGGAAAGTCGTCGAGGAGTACCACGTCGCCTGGTACCATGAACGCTGGCAGCCATTTGCGACACACGCTCAGGACATCGTTTTTGGTCGTCTGAGAAGATTCGCTGACACAGAACGCAACCAGTGTGTTTGCAATCACTTCGGCGACTACATCTCTGCAGCCTGGAGTGCGCGATGCGGCATGCTCTATCTCACCAAGTTCGATGCGCTAGAAGATGTCAGTGATGAGTCCATGTTCGCATGTTGCCATATCCTTGTCGTACCTGTCCACGAAGCTTCACTTGCCCGCTCGATGTTCGGCCGAGACACTCAAACGTCCCAGTCGAGAGCATTCGAGCACGATCCCCAGTCCGATACAACGTTCCGTACTTGGGATGCTGCACAAATGCTGCTTTCGTCTGCTCGTCGCGGTTGAGATAGCCATCTGCAAGTTGATGGCCACCAACTGCGAGTTCGCCTTCCTCCCCTATGGGTAGAATTTCAGGACTCGAGATGGGACCTTCCACTGCCTTGATAATAAATGCCGAAACGGTATCCAGAGGGACACCAATGCAATTGCTAGACATGTCTTTGGCAAAGTTCGTTTGCATAGTACAGTGAATTGTTGCCTCGGTAGGCCCGTACATGCCGTGTAGAACTGCGGGCTCTGTGTCGTCGCCCCCAAAGCTTTCCACCACTGAAGGCTTTAGCATTTCGCCGATGGTTAAAAGCACTTTGAGGCCAGGCACGCTCGAGCGCCCACGCAGCAGACTACTGGCGACTGACGGAGTCAGTTCGCACGCATCGATGGCCAACTCGTTGATGGTGCCTGGCAGGTCGTTCAAGAGCCGCCTCCTGTCGCAGCTCACCAACGTGCTGGCTCTGAAGAAAGGAAAGAAGATCTCGAAGACCGAAACATCGAAAGTCGGGCTCGCGAATTGCAGAAAGCGTTCGAATACGGGAACATGCCTGTCGTGAGCTAAGAGCGCTTGACATGCAGCGGAGTGAGAAAGGATCACGCCTTTTGGTTGGCCTGTGCTACCGCTTGTGTACATTACATAGGCCGCCTGCTGCGGCTTGATGGCAGAGGGCAGTTCTATTGATGAATCGACGGTACTGCCATCGTCCACTGCCAAGACCTCCACACCTTCCAGTGCTGGCAGCTGGGATCGCAGACTTGCTGTCGTGAGTAATATGCTGGCATTGACATCCTGGACGATAAATCGCAGTCGTTCCTCTGGTGCATCCAGAACGATGGGACAAAAGGCAGCTCCTGCCTTCAGAATCGCTAGCTGAGATATGTACAGCTCCGGACATTGCGGTACAATCAGGGGGACCACTAGCCGCTCAGGAGTCGTCGCAGAGCGGGAAATCGCTAATGTGATGCGACGTGCCAGGGCGTCCGCCAGACTGTGGAAGTCATCGTACTTGAGCGATCTGCGGGTGCCATCGTGGAGTGTATGTTCGATGGCTGCGGCTCCATCCTTCCCACTCGTGCTGATGAGCTGGTGAAGAAGTTGGGGTCCGGGAAGTTTCCTTGGCACCGGATTGCTGATGGAGAGTGTCGCGGCCATGTTCGAAGTGGTAAATGGGTAAACGGTAGGTGGGTAGGGTAGGGTAGGGTAGGGTAGGGTACGAGAACACCGTGAGTCTGTGTGTGGGTGTGTGTCTGTGTCTGTGTATGTATGCGTGTGTATGTGAGGTGTGTATATGTCGAAGGGGTCAACGACTGCGGTCGCGGACTTCGCCACTACCTTTGTCGGTCAATTACCTGGCGCTGCCGTGGCGTGAGAAGGAGAGAATAAGGCAGGTAGGTGAGAGGAGGTCGGCATTGATTATGGTATGGTGGTATTCAAGGGCAAATCAACATGTTGCAGGCATAACATGAGATAGTCGCCCACGTCCGCGCTGCATATCATCCAGCAGGACCAGCACTACCGCCGCCGCCGCCGTCGCCTCCTCGTAGGATGTGTAGGCCGCAATGCCGACGACGATGGGGGATGGCGCCGTGCAGATTTCGATTAGTTGTGATTACAATATGGGATTGCTTGGAGCAGAAGCTCCATGTAGTTAGCCAGCGAGACGTCAACGAGTGGATGACTGGATGTAGTCATCTATGTATCATGTAACTAGCTACATGTAGCTAGCTAGTCCTACCTAATAAGCGCAGTTGCGCCAAACCCTATGCAATCCAGCGCTGCCCCCCCATGCGCTTCCCCCCCTGCCATGCCCTGCCCTGTTCTGCCCTGCGTGCGAACAGGCACCAAAAGAAGTTTCTGCGCGTGCGCGCGTGGGTGGGACCGAACACCCCGATGATCCTCATCACACCCACAGTTCCTACAGGGTCTCTGTCTGTCTGTCTCCATTCAGCCATCTGTCCATCCATCGATCCACAGCTCCATATCCATTCAACCATCCACCCACTCCTCCACCTCGTATGCACGAAGCGCCGTGATTACGACTACATGTACTTGTTGTACGCAAGCCATAGTACAGTGCAGGGCACTATACAATACATACAGTACGGTACAGCACAGTACAGTACAGTACAGTACAGCATAAAACTCACCTGCAACCCATCACCGCCGTGGGCAGACGCCAATCTAGCGCGTTGCCGTGTGGGAGTCGTAATTACTGCGTAGTAACCAGGCCGAAAACCATTCCATCCGCTAGGTAGGTATGAGCCAGTGCAACTACAACTACCTACGTATAATGACAGTGCTCTAACGGCGTGTTAACCAGCTCCCACCGGGTCCGAGTGCCGATGTCGCTCGTGCGGCGATTCGTGAGTGCCCGTGGAGAGACGGCATGTTGTACCTTAGCTAGTTGCAGGCGATGACAAGACTTTACACCAGAAGCCAAGCCGTGGCCACGATGCACCAGTGAGCGGAGTGGAGCATGTCAGTGCGACGTGAGAGGATGTCAGTGCGACAAGCATGTGGAGGGAGAGGATCTAAGTAGTTCGAGCTAATGAACGGACACGACTAAGGGGCCTGACTTAGTGTAGTCCCGAGTGCACTACAGCATAACACAGTATGGTAAGCGGCGGTTGCACAGGTAATGTAGTAGCACCATCAGATAACATGACGAAAAATGATCAGATGATCAACTGATCATCTGATAACACCTAATCTACAGTTAACCATTTGGATTAGGGTCCTGCTAGCGTCTTCAGGTGAAAGGTACCTTACCTATGTTGCGCACAAGTGTACATACGGGCATGTACCTATGTGGTAAGTAAAGTAGGCTACATGGCGGACCCAAGCAACGTACCAGTCCAGTCCGCGCAACAGGAAAGGGAAAGTCCAGCCTCCAGCTCAATTCATCACCTTCCTGTCCGAGGTTACATGTACCTTGCACTGACACATATACAACATATACACATGCACACATACCCACAGACAAAATGGACAGACAGACGGAACATCCACCCAACCGGACAGTCCCTTTGCACACCAGCGGCAGCTAAAATCTCTACGCGAGATGATCGGCAGAAAATGACAAAACCAGTGACATCTTCATTCGAGAGACCGACGACTCATTTCCACTCAATCGCCACTTGTCGTCTGTAACGTTCTCCACTAAGACGCCGATGCGCGCGAACAGCCCGGTGTATTGTACTGTACTGTAGTCGTGTACTACCTACAAACGACCTACACCATGCACGGGCCATGGCAGAAAGAACCGAGCAACGGCGGCGGCGGCCGGCGCTGTCACTGTTAGCCAGTATGGACGTCGTGCGGTGCAAGCTACCTATACGGAGAAGTCGCCTTGGATCGAAGCGCCATCTCAATCCAGGCGCTATCATCATGCTGCCGCCATGCTCAACTCACAGACCAGACATGTACCTTAGCCGCCGGTAACGGCTTGCTTGGCTTCAACTACCTCCTACGTAGCTGCGCATCGGCAGCGTGCGAGTGCCACGGGATGGACTATACTTGCTTGCGATGATGAGAAGAGTCTGGCGCGGTGGCACTTTTGCTGGGGCTGGGCACGCTTTCAATGTAGGTGTGTGCCCGTGGGTGAGAGTGTGTCTCCACCGACTCCACTAGTCCCTTCCAGTCAGGAAGGTAGTAGGTAAGGTAAGGTAGTCCTGATGTCCGTCTGTGCCAGTGGAACATGGCACGGTACCGTAAGGACCTTACCTTCGTTACCTTACGGTATTCACTGCGGGCAGATCCCTTAATCTGATAAGCGGATCTCTGGTAGCCTTCCTTCCTAAACTTCTTACTATGGTGCTTTTGCCCTGATCACCTTACGCCATCCTCCCCTCCACCGGCGGTCATCGCAGAGGCCCTTTGCTTTGCTGTCGCCATGACTTCCCTTCACGGCAGCACACAGCATTCCTTGCGAGAATCCCTCGAAGTGTACCCTTCTCAACTCGCCTTCGAAGGAGCTGATGTGGAACGAACGACCTCAGTCTTCACTTCGGAGCCTCTTCCAGGTGCTCTTCCAGAACCGCAGGTCGCAGCTTTAGATGCTGCACGTGTGTCGACATGGCGAACGCCCGTCACTGCTTTCTCCAAGAAGGTCTCTGGACAATTGCTGGGCACCAATCCCTTCAAGAACAGCTACCTCGACCTGTACGACCCGCTGGAGAGCAAAACCCACAAGGCAATCGCTCTAGGTAGTGCCCTCTTTGCTGTTGCTGCCGGTGTCCCCCTACCCATTATAGGGTACATATTTGGCAAAATCATCAACAACTTCCCACCGGAACCCGACGCCCTGGATCAACGGTTGATACAGCTCATTGGAGTTGCCATAGCATATTTTGGCGCTACCATGATCTACACCATCGGCTTTGGACTGACCGCAGAGAACGTGAGTCTCAAGTTACGACAGCAGCTGCTTCAATGCCTGCTGCACTTGGACCAAGCCTATCTGGACACGCACGATATCGATGTCAACGGGTTGCTTACCGAGAAAATGGACACGGTCCAGGCGGGTTGCTCAGAGAAAGTTGGCATATTCATACAGGCCATATCCTACTTTGTTGCTGCATTCGTCGTCGGCTTCATTCTCGACGCTCGGCTCGCTGGCATCCTGCTCGCATCTGTGGTCCCCGCAGTCACGATCAGCTTTGTGGTTCTTTCGCCCGCTGTATCCAAGTGCAGCAAAACGGTTTCGAAGAAGAATGAGCGAGCCAACAATGTGGTAGAGAGCGCACTGGGCGCCGTGCGAATTGTGCAGGCGTTCGACATGGTGGAAGAGATCTGTCGCAGGCATACCCAGAATGTCGACGAAGCGACCCGCGCGAACCTCAAGAAAGCGGCTCTCTCGGCCCTGCAAGCCGCCATGGTGTACTTCATTGCTTACTCCGCGAATGCATTAGCCTTCTTCCTTGGCAGTCGCGAGGCTTCCGGTGGCAATGCTGGTACCGTGTACGCAGTGGTGTTCCTGATCCTCGATGCTTCTTTCGTAGTGGGTCAATTTGCACCATTTCTCGAGATTTTTGCTCGCGCAGCCTCTGCAAAGAGCACCATTCAAGACCTGATCGACGAAGGCAGCACTGCCTACAGTGCTGGCACATACCGGAGAACAGAGCTTCGGCCGGACTTTGCGCACTGTGACGTCGACTTCAAAAACGTCGAGTTCCAATACCCAGCACGACCCACTGTGAAGACGTTGAAAGGGCTCAACTTGCACCTCAAAGCAGGCACTTTTACGTCCGTGGTGGGTACCAGTGGTGGTGGGAAGTCGACCCTGGTTGCATTGCTGCTGGGGATCTACGACTACACGGGCCGCATTGACATAGGCGAGCATGACGTCAAGACCATCGACTCCACATACCTCCGGTCCCAGATTGCCGTCTTGGACCAAGATTCCATCCTATTCTCCGGGACCGTGTTCGATAACGTCTGCTACGGCTTGCTGGGCCAAGATGTCACGGAAGAGGAGAAGAAAGCGCGTTGTGACCGGGCGCTGAAAGATGCCAATGTCGACTTCCTCCATCAACTGCCGAATGGCGTGCATACCCGCCTGGGCAACGAGACTGCGCTGTCGGGAGGCCAGAGGCAGAGAGTGTGTCTTGCCCGCGCGCTGATCAAGCGTCCCTCGGTGCTCATCCTTGATGAGCCCACGTCGGCGTTGGATGCACGCTCCGAGGTGGCTGTCGTGGATGCGGTCAAGAAGATCGCAGCAACGGGAGTGACAGTCCTTATGATTGCCCATCGCTTGTCGACCACTCTCGACTCGGACCGCGTTGCAGTGGTCAGTGATGGAGAAGTTGTCGAACATGGCACTCCACGAGAGCTTGCGACGAAGAAGGACTCTGTGTTCCGTGGACTCCTCGACGCGCAGAACACCACATTCGATGATGCCGGGGAAACGACCGACGAAGAGAAGCTTTCCCTGGAGGCTTCAACCACCAGGTCGTCAACTAAGACCTATGGCCGGCGCACCAGCACAAATGGGACGTCCGAGACCCAGCAGCCAGATGCTGTCGATCCGCCCGCCCAGCTTGGACTCTGGACGATTGCAAAGAGAATTGGCACCATCGCGAAGTCTGAAGGCTTGCTTGCTGTCGTAGGACTGTTCGCGAGCACTGTCAGCGGCGGTATCTTACTCGGCCAAGCACTAGTGTTTGGTCAATTGATCACACTGCTCAATGATGGTACATCCAATCCCAACTACTATTCTCGTGCGGATCTCTTCTGCCTCATCTTCTTCGTTCTGGCTCTGGTTGCGTTGGCTTCGTACCTTACCAGCGGTACCGTCTTCGGCATGATTTCGAGCAAGATCACGGGGCGGGTACAAACCAGGCTGTTGCACACATTACTGCAACTGGACGTTGCGTGGTTCTCTGAATCTGGCCACTCCGTGCAACAGCTCATGTCCAAGTTCACCAAAGATCCCGGCGATCTTTCTGCACTCGGAGGTGTGGCCCTCGGTGCCATCTTCACCATCTTTACCTCCGTCATTGGTGGTATCGTCCTGTCCATGATCGTGGCGTGGAAAATCTCAGTCGTCCTGCTCGCAGCTGTGCCGATCATGTTAGTAGCGGGATGGGCACGATTGCGCCTGCTGACAGCATCGGAAACACAGCATCGCGAAGCTTACACCGATGCCACAGCGCTGGCAGCAGAGGCTTGTCGAAACAGGCGCGCTGTCACTGCGCTATGCCTCGAACAGCATCTGATTGACGACTACCAAAACTCACTGCATACGCCTTTCAAGAAGCTTCGCCGCTTTGTGTATTACGCCAATACCTTGCTCGCATTCTGCTTCTCCATCACATACTTTGTGTACGCATTGGCATACTGGTGGGGATCGCGGCAAGTTCGAAATGGCATGTACACAACTACCGACTTCTTTATTGTCTTGCCAGCGCTGCTCTTCTCAGCACAGTCAGCTGGACATTTCTTCAGTCTCAGTCCTGAGATCGCACGAGCCAAGACCGCGTCACGAAGCATCTTCACTCTCTTAGATGCCCAGTCTACAATCATACAGTCTCAGAAGCGACCTGGCCCGCTTGACACGAGACATTCCACCACTTCGTCGTTGGTCAGCAGCGACTTTCGCAAATCGTCCGATTATGGTGTGGTCAAACCAAAGGTGGAATTCAAGGGTGTCACCTTGCTTTATCCCAACTCCTCGAAGGCTTCTCTGCGCAATGTTAGCTTGAGCATTGCTCCTGGACAGACAGTCGCCTTCTGTGGGCCCTCGGGGGCGGGCAAGTCATCCGCCATGGCTCTGATTGAGCGCTTCTACGATGTCACCGCAGGGGCGTTACTCTACGATGGCCGCGACGTACGAGAATTGGACGTCAGAAACCTTCGCAGTCACATGGGGCTCGTCAGCCAGGATCCTGATCTTTTCTCGGGGTCGATATCCTACAACGTCAAGCTCGGTGCAGCCCCTGGCATGCCAGTCACCGAGGAAGATGTCCAAGCGGCTTGCAAAAAGTGTGGTCTTCATGATTTCATCACCAGTTTACCCGAAGGCTATAACACCGAGTGTGGCTCTAGCAGCGCTTCCAAGTTGAGCGGAGGGCAGAGACAGCGACTGGCCATTGCACGCGCACTGGTACGTAACCCGGAAGTCCTGCTTCTCGACGAACCGACTTCGGCGCTGGATGCACATAGCGAAGCGCATGTGCAAGAATCGTTGAACGAAGCCGCCAAGGGTCGTACGACCATCATCGTCGCACATCGCCTGGCATCGATTCAACACGCCGACCAGATCTTCGTGTTCGATGGAGGGCAATGCGTGGCGCGGGGCACTCATGCGGAGCTCATGCAAGAGGCCGGACTGTACGCTACAATGGCCAAGACGCAAGCACTTAGTTGAGAGCTGCATCATGCGCCTACAAGATCCCATTAAAGATGTATTTAGCGAAATGAGAGACGACGTTGGAGTTCTGGTCCGAGTTTACGGGAACATTAGTTGCGAGCTTAGCACGGGCGCTGGGGTTGGTTTCCTGCGGAGCATACATAGCTTGGGGAACGATAGTCTGGGTCGAAGCGTTCAGGTATTTAGTCGGGTTTTTATTGTTTCTTATCATATCTGATCCTCGGAGATTTCAGCTTTGATTTCCTCCGAGCTTTTCGTGACTTTTGCCTTTTTTTTCCGCCTACCGTGCCACATGGGTGACATCTCATGCATACAGTACGTACAGTACAACTTGATTTGAATTTCGACCGTGCATGTGAACCAGTGCGTGTCAGCGTTTTTTGACTTTGACTTTGCATTTTTATGTCACTCACATTGTGCAAAATTCTCCGTGATGAAAATATGTAATAAATGCAAGTTCTAGGAAATTCCCCACAGGCCGCGTTTTAGCATGGCGACTTCGGAGCACACCACCCACCACCACTATCATTATCACATGACACTTTTTTTTCTTCCTGGAAATGCTCGCAGCGGCGGAGAAACAAACGCTCAGTCAGATCGATTAATTGCCCCCGTCGTATGATTCGCATACGCCTAGCGTAAGCGGGAGGTGGAGAGCAGGGGAGGAAGAACACACAGACAGACACTCTCCCTCGCAGCGGCGGAGAAACAAACGCTCAGTCAGATCGATTAGTTGCCCCCGTCGTATGATTCGCATACACCTAGCGTAAGCGGGAGGTGGAGAGCAGGGAAGAACACACAGATCCACCTCTCGGCTACACAGGGTATCTCGGATCAGATAACG
>AWYF02000080.1:0-43865 GCA_000504405.2 Mycosphaerella sp. Ston1 | reverse complement strand
GTGTCAGGCGTTGACGGCGAGGGCTTATGGGATGGGGTTGAAGGTTAAATATGATTTTAAGATGGAGGTTTTTGGGTAGATTGGGTTGATTTTCCTCGCCAAGGGGGGGGGTTAATGTTTGTGTGTGTGTGTGTGCGTGTGTGTGTGGCTTTGATGAGGAATGGGAATGGATTGAGCGAGGAGTGGGTAAAAATGTCGGTAGTATACCTATATGTATTATTGTTTACAGAGCCAACTAATCAGTTATGCAGAGAATCTCTTTTGTGTTTTGTACTTGATGGTTCCCTACTACAAAGCGACTTCTAACGCATAGCTGAGCGCACCATGTACCAAATGTAATATATATTCATTTTAGCCTGCGAGAGACGTACATGTACTTGCAACCTTACCTTATTGTGAAGAAAGACGTGTCACTACCGTCTACATAGACGCAGAATTTATTATCAACACTAGCGCTAGCGCTCTAGCTATCTTATAGACTACACATCGATAGCTGAACATTGAAGGAATATTAATCTCAGATTGAGGTGGGTCGGGATGGCTTAGAGTGCTACCATGTCGATCAACACCCTGGCGTTGCTGTTTCTGCCTCGGAGCCCACTGGGACGGACGGCGAGTGCTGGAACTGATATGGCGGCGAAGTGAGGTCGTACACTGTGTCTTGTTGGCTAACCCTAGCAGAACTGCGTTGGAGATTGATTGCACCCTACTGTCTCTGCTTCTGGGTGCTTAGAAGATCTCGCAAGAGGAATGACTTTTATGCTGCTGCAGCGATGCTGTTCGGCTAGTGCTCTCTATTCCGATTCAGCACTCTGACACTGCTCTGGACGCACCTCTGATGCCATGGTAAGAGAGCAGAATTGTGAGAACGGGGCAACGATACCTTTTCCTACAGCCCTCGGCGTGTGCTCGTAGGCACCGTGCAGGGATTTGGAGGTGGTCGTGCAGTATTCCAACGATTTCATCATCAACGCCGGTTCTCTGATGCCTTTCAGGTAGGCCTCGACTACAATAGACAAGAAGGTTTGGTGTAATAGGCTGAGTTCTTGTCCTGGCTCCTCGTCCTGTCTACCACAGTTCAACAAAAGGTCCATTGCACGGTGATAATACTCGAGCAACGTTTCTTCCTCCGCTTGCTTCAACTTCTGAAGCTTGGGCAACGACGATTCGTCCGCAACGTCTCTGCGACCGTATCTTCCCAAGAACAAGTTCTTGAAGGTTTGCAGATCGGCGTCTGTAGCCCTCGGCGTATGCTGATAAGCCACCGATCGATCGAATCACGCAGGTTTGCGACGACCAGACGACTGCGAGTAGTAATCGCTTCCAGATGCGGAGGCGGGCTGACGTGGCATGGGAGATATAGCACCGGGTATCTTCCAAGACGTAGCATTTCCATGGTCGTAGAACTGCATCATGTCAAATGGCAATTGTAGCGTAGGAGTGTCTAATCTGGGAACAGCAGACGTGCCAGATGGGTTTTCAGTCCGTATTGTTCCAATATCCAGCTCCGGGAAGAGGGTTGGGAAATTATAGGCAGACCAGATATCGGCCGGGTTGTTCGGTTGGGCTGAAGAAGACAGCCCATATGGTATGTGATTCGTACCATTTGAGGCCAATTCACTGCCAGAAGGCGGTGGTTGCCATGCACTGTGAGTTTGGTTCGCAGCAACAGGCTCTTGGAAGATCCCTAAAGCGATGCGTTCGACCTCAGCGAGAATAGTAGGTGCGTCGGTACTCAGAGCGCTGCGAAAGCTTGCTCCTACGCGGAGGGATGGGCTACCCGCAGCCAAGAGTTCATGACAGGCTGTAGCGAGCAGATGCTGTAGTCGTGCCTGGGATCGTCTAATTGGCTCGATTTGAGCAGAGATGGCGTCTGCTTGTGTAGTGCTCAGTTGTTGTTCCAGCTGGACCACTCTCACAAGGAGATCGTGGACTCGGCTAGCAGAATCGCGGAACGAGACTTGAGTATTCATCGCGTCGTGTGCAGTCCCAGTCTGGACTCCGCTCGTCTCGCTGCTTGGCTGGAATAGAGTACTAGTAGGGATATCCTCACCTCCTATCTGCTGCTGCTGTTGCTCGAGGGGTAGTGAATTGCGCGAATCATGTAATGAACTTCCGTGTATCATAGCTTCTGCCGCGCGAAGAGCCGCCTGCCAGCGTGCCTGTGTAGTAAAGAGATGGTCACAATGTGACAGGTGGCGTAACGATCTGGGCCGCCTACGATAGCAAGCATCAGCTCGACAGGACCGAAAACATGTATTGGCGTCGTAGTCCTTGTGCTCGAGTCGTTGTTCTTCCATTTCGAATGGCTCAAAACAATCCTCGCACATGAACTTGCGATGTGCCTTGCGCGCATGACGACCAGTGGGATGGTCAGCGAGAGGTACATGTATATAATTATGCGCCCTTCGAAAGACTTACTGCATCTCGGAGAGCGTGGGCCATCGCTTGGCATCGGCTGCATCACTTCTCCCATTTGCCACATGCCAGATGCATTCAACGTCTCGGGCTACTTTTGGGCGTTTGGCGCTGTATCTCGCTCTCTTCGCAGTGGGTTCGCAGCTTCCATTTGGCGATTTTGTTCTGCTCTTTGACGTTTTCCACCATGCGAGTCGGCTATCAGGCCCTGTGAGCCTTCCTGGGATGTGCTTGCATTGCTGCCCTGCAAGGTGGATGAACTCCTATCTGCGCTGCTTTGCAATGGAGCACAGCTGGTCGGCAACTAATCTTTCGAGGTTCCCACATCCGAGGACTCCGGCCATTCGAAGCTGGGACGCGGCTCGTCCCACTCAACAGAGGCTAGTGACAATGGTGACGAGGAAGCTGAGGTGGCGAGGCTCGTCGGTGAACCTGACCGAAGCAGCGACAAGGTTCGTTCTTCAAGATTCTTGATCAACGACTGATAGCTGGTGCGGCACGGTGAGGTCTCACGATGAACCTCTAGATCGTCTTCGACATAGGTCGTGCCGCAACCGATGCAAGGGATTCGACTCGATGGCACAGGAACCTTGCACCGGTCTATCTCGCGCGCATCTGTTTCAGGTGAGTGCCGCATCACACCATACATCTTGTTCGCGAGCCGTCTGAAGAAGTTGCCTGAAAGACTGCGAAGGCCATAAGAGACCAAGCTCAGTCGTGGGAAACACCTTGCCTGGACATCTACTGGGTCGTCGCCATGGGATATACCACATAGCGAAACATGACCGATTGCGATTCATGGAGGACAAGAAGCTGTGCAGGCTGTTCAACCGGGACGAACAAGGCTTTTCAAGTGATGTCTAGACATCTTACCAGCTCATGCAGTGTCAGTCAAATAGTGGCCCAATTGCGAGAGACCCCCCTTTTCCCAGACACATTGTTCGCAAGCCGTCCGACGAAGTTGGTGGGAGCGCGTGACGACGCTATGAGAGCTTGGCCAAGCCGTATGAGGGCGGTGATGGCAATTCAGCCAACTCGTTGGGAAACAAGATCGTAAACAGTTGCCGCATGCTGTTCGCAGCGGCCAGGAAGCCGGCCAAATTTGTGGACGAATTGATCTGGTATTTTCCATCGAACGAACATTTTGTGCAGATTCCTGCCAGTTGGGACAACGCTGGCCAAATGGTCCGCCATGGTCAATACCATTGGATTATATGAGAGACGTCGTCGTCACGTTCTGAGAAGTAGCATCGTCCATTCAACCAGGACCTCACAAGACCTATTGCATATCAGAACCATACGACGACTTTTCACTCTGTAAAGCCATAGCCGCGCCACAGCAGAACCTCGAATCCACATGACAGGGCCGGTCACGCAGAAAGCAATGAGCGCCCTGGGACTTCCAACGCAAGGCGACGTCCCGAACGGCTCAGACGCCATGATCCAGTAAGTGCACGTCTCGTCATTGTTAAGTGTTCGAATGTGCTCCTTATATCGACTGACATGTCGCCAGGACAATTCCAGCGCCAGATGTTCCGGTCAAGGATCGCAGTCGTGACAAGGCCAGGCGTTTCCTTAGGGACAGGGGACCCCACATCGGTGCATCTGCAGCGACGATTGGATTGTTCATCTTCAACGTGATTAACGAGGCGACAAGCTGAAGCGGCAGATCTGGAATGGTTCGCTAGCTGGCAGGTGCAAGCTGTGATGGAATCGAACCATTATTGAGAAGGTGGCAAGCTGGCAGCTGGTGGCACAGTAGGTGAATCCTTTTAAGGGCAGTTTGATTTTGAGAGAACATTGGGCGTATATTGTGGTTTTGAACGGAAGCTCGAGTTGGGGTTTAGCTTTGGTGGCCTGCAGTAAGTAGCATCTGGTGTTGAAACGAGAGCGGAAGCATGTAGGCTGCTCTGTAAATGCTTCCTGCTTCCTGCTTCCTGCCTCATGCTTCATGCGAGTGTATATACTTAGCTTGTTGTGCGGGCGGCGGTATCATATCTGCACCATATGCATGATACAAAGTTACATGTCGGCACGCAAGGAGTCACACTTCCCATTAAGTCCCCATCTCCCACCGTGACCAGTGCCGCCGATGAGAGATGAGAATGGAGAGCTAGTATGAACTATGAAGGTCCGGTGGTAAAGCTTGTTCTGGCAATATTTTCGAGGAAGAACAACAGAACAAGTCTGCTGGTCTTGACGCACGCCAACCCACAGCTGATTCCATTCCGCATGACGCGTTCAAGAGAGCCGCTCCTCCGAAGAGGACCTTGTGAGGAGTTTCCGTGGGAGGAGAAAGTAGTCGGGTGCGTCGATATTGCTGATGGTGTCTCAATAGAGGGAGATGAGCAGGGCGAGAAGGATGGGAAGGATGAAAATGGATATGGAGCCGGTTGCGAAGTCTTGGGCTGAGATAGTTCCTCTTATGCCAGGATATTCGCGTTGAAAGACGTGCTCTCTCCATGCTATCCTTCTCTCGGGCGCCTTGATATCGATCGCCTTCATATAGACAGGTCGAGGTGGGCGGTATACACCATCGATTGGAAGTAGCGTGATGGCAGCGAGGGTGAAGTTGGAGGTGAAGTTGTGGGTGAGAGAGAGGAAGAAGAAAGACTTAAGTCGAATTTGGATTGGAGACACGTCGGAGCTGCTAGAACTGCCTATGTCTTGGCACACATGCCTGCAAGCAAGCGGAGACGAGCTCAGGCACAGGCCTCACCCTCCGTCTAGACACCACCACAACAACAACACTACCTCCGCCGCAAAGATGGCCGACTCGGAAATGTCCGACGCTCCCCAAGTGTCCTCTCTGCACCACGATGACCACGACGAAGAAGTGCTTGAAGACGCCAAACCCACCAGCAAATCCGCTGCCACCGACACCAAAACCGCCGAGAACGCTGCTGCCGTCCGTAGTATCGAAGGCTGGATCATCATCGTCACCAATGTCCACGAAGAGGCGTCGGAAGAAGACATTCAGGACATGTTTGGCGAGTATGGAGACATCAAGAATCTGCACATGAATCTCGATCGGAGAACGGGCTATGTCAAGGTAAGGAAGAACAAGAGGACGAAATGGATGTGGCAGGTATTTTGCCGGATTCTTACTTGTCCACGATCACGCTGAGGAGGAAGGAGAGGGACCTTTGTACTGATATGTGGTGATGTTCGGTAGGGATACGTGCTTATCGAATACCCGACTCTGGATGAGGCGAAGGCTGCGATACAAGACGCCGATGGGAAAGAATTGCTGGAGCAGAAGATTGGCGTGGACTATGCTTTTGTGAGGCCGCCACCGACCAAAGGCGCACCGCCAAAGGGACAAAGGAAGGGCGGCAGGGAGAGAAGTGCCAGTCCGGGAGCTAGGCGTAGGAAGGATGAAGATGACGAGGATTGAGCGCCAGGTGCTGTTGCACCAGACGAGGTCTATGAGCGCTTTGATACCCGCGCGGCGTGCGCGAGACGAATGCGTGTCCAGGGCTCTGACGCAAAGCGCAAGCATGAGATACGTGCCGACTATGTCGGCTGAGATAGGCTGACAATGCCAAGGTGAGCGAGATTGTCGCGTCCCGTGGAAGACGTGTACTGATCATATACAGCCTAATTCTCCACAGATCCGATGTGCTCCAGAATGCTGCAATAGCTGCAAACAACAAGTGCGCGTCGCGCGGAGCGTGGTCTTTGCCATGCTCTCCAGGCACCCCTTACCAAACAGGGAGTGGGATGACACAGGATGGAAAAACATGCTGATGGCAGCCGTCTTGTCTCGCAAGAGACCAGAGTCCAAAGACTCCCCACGGCATCGTAACATGCTCGAAAGCATGACCCCTCATAACAGCCAGACATAGTGGCATTCAGACAGCCCTTACAACGAACGAGCTGTCTTGTCTCGGTCGTGAGTGCTCGAGCGCAACAATGGCCTGAAACACCATGCATAGATTGAATTTTGTATGGAACGGGATTCATTCAGACAGTCATCCAAGACATTTGAACGAGACGTCTACAGATTTTGTCTTACTGCTAATGATAGCTTCACAGTCCACTGGGATCTCGACATACAAATACCACGAACACGCCCAGGTTCTGAAGCTGATCATAATTCTAATACTCTCACACAGCACTATCTTACCGTCTTCGTTATCATGTCAGCCCCTCATCATCGCCAGCAATCACAAAACACAGCACGAGACAATCGCCGGTCGATTGGATCTCAGGACAGTAATGGCAACTTCCTCGCTTTGGTCGAGGCAGAACAGCACCGTGGCCCAGGAATACGAGAGTCCTCACCTTGTTCCACGTCTCAGCTTACTTCTACTCGCGGCCCAGCCATCTCCCCGCTCACAGGTAATATACTTGCACCCATTGCAAGCCCGATCCCATCCTCGAACAATAATGCTCTGTCACCCCATCTACCGCAGTCTTCAGACACACTATCTCAGTCTCCGTCTGAAGCTCGTCCAGGACAAATACTGACAGTATCTGCTGCACCGGAACCTATACCGAGCTCCACTTCATCTTATGCTCGCTTCACGCTGCCCCCAGGACATGTAGCGCCAGCAGGGCCTGCCGCAACTGGGCCTACACTTACACTTCCCACTACTCCACCTCGACACAGACTTAGACTCATAAATCACAGTCTCCGGCCACCTCCCTCCGTTCAGGAGCTCGCGGGAGACACAGACAGGCCCACTTCAAACCCACTCACCCCTCCAAGCGACAACCTTCAGCGAAACCAGAGGCCGTCTCGATTCTCAACAATGCGACCTCGGAGTCCTCCCTTCCAACTGCATCCAGACATACTGGGACCATACTATCCTTTCCCCGTTCCCCCACCGACACCCACACGGCCTCCTCGCCTTCTCTTCACCGCCACGCGTCTGAGAGCCCTCTCGCCAGCGTCGACTGCACCTGAGCCTACACCTACTCAATTTCACTCTCGATTCCGAACCAGACCCAGCCATGGGCGAATAGGAGTCCCATTCCCATCGCCACCTCCTCTTCGTCCAAACCGCGCCGGCCGCTCTTACGTCCCATCTCGATTACGCCCCAGACACGAGCCTAATACGCGACGAGTTCGCGAGGGAATTGCGGGGAGGAGGAGGAGAAGGGGCCAGAGAGAAGGACGAGTTCGAGAACGAAGAGTCGATTATAGATGGGACCGTGGGGTGAATTTGGGTGCGCCGGTTATCGAGGGTCGTGAGGCAAGGTTTGAAAGTTTGATGAGGAGATTGGATTCATTGTTGGAATATGGAGAGGAGGAGGAGGATGGGGATTCTGTGGGGTTTGATGATTTTGATGATGTTGATGATGTGGATGATGTGGATGATGATGATGCTTTTGGGTCTGAACTTGAAGGGTATGAATATGAATATGGAGATGTCGATGGATCTGAAAGTGACGACGAGTTCTTCTACGGAGATGACGGAGATGCCAACATGTTCGAGCAGGTACCGGAGGTGGATTTGAGTTATGAGGGGACTTTGGAGGCTTTGGATCGTGGTTTGGGGGCTCCAAGCGAGTAAGGTACATGTAGTGTTCTGTTTTTTTTGGTTGGCAAAGGGGTTGCCTAGGTGGAAGCTGCTGGGGAACTCTTGAAAAGGAAGTATGATTGTTACCTGTGGAATGAATATGCATAGTCTGGAGCTGTGGCAGAGGTGGAGGTGGAGTACATGTAGTGTCGTTGATGTGAGATGAATTAGAACTGGTGTCTATTCACTTTTGTCATTTCACACACGTCTTGTTCATCATCTTCCATCCATGTGGCAGATACAGACAGTCCAACTTGCGCAAAGCATCCTTCAAAGAATAACACAAGACGTCCCATCCGTCCGGCCCCCCTGCGCTGTCGTCGTCTTCCCCGCTCTCCGACTAATATCTTCAATCACAGCCTCACACAACTCCCCCGTGACCGCAGAACACTCTGCATACATATCGCATCGCATCTCCTGTGCAACCCGCAAAGCTTCTTGCGGATACACAAACGTGCGACCATTCAGAAGAGCATCATCACCATCATCATCATCGCCATCGCTCCCCTGCCCTTCAAATCCCATCTGAGACACAGCAGGTTTCCTAACGGTACCACCATAATCTTCTCGACCTCGCACATCGCGCTGCAAGCCCAAAATCGCGACAGGCAGAGTTTCATCGTAGTTGAAATGTGTTTCGACGACGTACTTCCAGGTGGAGTGTAAGGATTTCAGGGTGCGAGGGTCTGCGATGGAGTAGCATAAGATGATCATGGCGGGCTTTAGCAGCGTGTAATTTTCGGGTGAAGCGGTGTCGTAGAATTCGAAGCGGTACGGCCGGTTGTACATTCGGATGTCGAAGGTGAAGGGTTGGTCGAGGTCGCGGAGAGTGGGGAGAGGGCCTCGATAGGCGTGGCCTTTGGTTAGTCGGCTTTTTTTTGTGTGTGGTTAGTAGCTATGTGGTGGTGAGGGGTGGATGAGTAGGCGGGAAAGGGGAGAAGAGAAGGATTATATGTATGGTAAGTATATGGAGGATGCGAGAAGGTGTAGATATACCTACGACATGAAAGTAGACTTGCCCACGCCCGAGTCTCCCAGCAGCAGTATGGGCACGACGGGGGCGTCGCTCATGGGTGTCATGGCATCGCGGAGTGTGCTCGCCGTGGGAGGCGTTCGAGTCGCTTCTGCTCTGGGGGCGGCCATGGTGCAGTCGTGGTCTGTTTATGTACGGGATACAGAGTATATGTCCAGGACATGTAGTAGTCCTAGGTTCTAGTAGTACCTGTTATAGTCGGTGCCTTACAACACATGTACCTTGAGGCAGTCAAGGAGTACAGTACGGTCGGTTGTCGCCACTCCACTCTGTAGTTCCAGCCTTCCAGGGCGAAGGGTGCGGGATGCGCTGGCAAGGAGGAATAGGAGGCAGACGGGTACCTGCAGACGTTCTCTGCATCAATGACAGGCACGTGTCCAAGTGAAGTGAGGGAGTAGTTCTACTAGTCCTGTGCGGGATCGGCGGCATGTGCTTCCAGCGGCCGAAAGTGTAAAAACTTCGTCGTCACGCATCCTCCAGTAGAAATAGTTCTATTTCTCAGTAGCTCTACCGTAGAACTCATTTTCCCTACTCCCCACAGGCTATCCTCACCATGCCAATCGTCGACAACAGCATCTGTAGACGTCGTGGAAGGACAAGCGACTGTAGGTCAGCCTAGACGCACCAACGTAGCAGCTGAACCTGACTGCCATTCTCCCTCACTTCTAGCCATCCAAGAATGCGATGAATGAGCCATTCAGCAGCATCACCTCCCCAGTCTGCCCACTGTAGTTCGACCAACACGCCCACTCGACCTTCGTATCCCTCACGACATCAACGACTGAGGCAGACAGACAGGCAGTCTGCTCGCCGCCCGCTCATCTTCGAGCTCCCGCCCGTAGAATCATATCCACCCCTCCCTCCTCGACGTCAGTTCTTCGACCACCACCACCGCCGCCTCTCTCTCCTCCCTCCCTCCTTCGATCTCTCCCTCCCTCGACACTCGACACTCGACCCTCCCGCCTCCCACCGCCGTCATGGTGCGCAACATGCTCCTCTTTGCGGGCTCCTCGCACCCACAGCTCGTCGAGGCCATTTGCAACCATCTCGGCATACCGCCCGCCAACGTTGAGCTTAGTAAGTTCAGCGTCGGCGAGACTCGTGTGGAGATTGGCGAGAGCGTGCGTGGTAAGGATGTGTACATCGTCCAGACGGCATGCTCGCGACCGCCCAGTCCCAACTACAATGGAGCCACCACGCTCAATGACGGCCTCATGGAGCTCCTCATCACCATTTCGGCTTGCAAGACGGCTTCGGCCAAGCGAGTCACCGCTGTGCTTCCCCTGTTCCCCTACAGCAGACAGAGCGATCTGCCATACAACAAGGTCGGCGCTCCCCTCGCCAGAATGCCAGCAAAGACGGACGAGAAGGGCAGCGGAAAGTACACATTCGAGAGCAGGCCCCCCACTCCCGGGCCAGGCTCGCGCTATCGGGACGAGAAGTTGGAGAAGCAGCTGAATGGGCTGAAGTTGAATGGCGACTTGCACCTCCCGAGCAGAAAGAACACGCTGGAGAGTAACGCGAGCGACACTTCCCAACATGTCGCCCCTGGCGCCACTTCCTCGCCCGTTGCCAATCACAGCAACACTGGCCGAGAGAGCAGCACAGCCCATCCACCCGACTTCAAGCCACAGCGAGGCTACAAACAATGGGTGGCCCAAGCGGGCACACTGGTGGCAGATCTCCTGACCTGCGCCGGAACAGATCATGTCATCACCATGGACTTGCACGATGCCCAATACCAGGGCTTCTTCGACATTCCTGTAGATAACCTCTACGGCCGTCATCTGCTCCGTCGCTACATTACCCACCAGATCCTCCCTCAGCATGGCGGCGTCGACGACTGCGTGATAGTATCTCCAGACGCCGGCGGCGCCAAGCGAGCCACATCTATCGCCGACAGTCTCGGTATGGAATTCGCTCTGATCCACAAGGAGCGACGTAAGAAAGACGTGCCAAGCTCTGCCGCTCCCGAGAGTGGCAATTCTGCACTTTTGCTGGTGGGTAGCGTCAGGGGAAAAGTCTGCATTATGGTCGACGATCTTGCCGACACCTCCAACACCATCACCCGCGCTGCGAAGCTGCTCAAGCGAACCGGTGCAAGTAAAGTCTTTGCTCTTGTTACCCACGGCGTGCTGAGCGGAGATGGTGTTGAACGCATCTTCCACTCCGGTCTGGACAAGGTTGTCGTTACCAACACTGTGCCGCAGGATGAGCACGTGCGGCAAATGAGGGAGCTTGCCGAGAAGTGGGGACGCCCAGAAGATGAGAACAAGCTCGAGGTACTTGAGGTTGGTGGTGTCTTTGCTGAGGTGCGTCTTTCTTTCCTCCTTTTCTTCCTTCTTCTCCTGTCTGTCTGGCTCCCTTTTTGCTTGTGTACTGACTGGCACGCGTCAGGCCATCCGCCGAGTTCACCACGGTGAGAGTATCAGCACGCTGTTCCAGTACGACTAGCAGCCTCGGTCGATTTCTACGCTTGAAGCTACCCGATGTCACACGGGGGCGACGTTATTCAACGGCAAGCACTGGGAATTGCGAACTATCTACGAGTCCAGACTGGGTAGGTATGCACCGACATGCCTAGAGGGATGTAGAACACACACAAGTATACGCGTACGGCATAGCTCCTTCGCTAGATGCGGCGGAGAAGCTGAAGGATGATCAGCGCGCTCCAGCATGAGAGATACGACATGCCGGAATCGAGAGACTTTGCTTAATCGGCACGTCTCCAGTAGTTTACTGCAGTAGTGAATGAGAGAGTAAATACCTGTCACGAACAAATATAACCTCGTGAGTTCCACGAACGTAGGTAATCAGTAGTCTGGCAACAGGCGCCAAATGGTAAGGTATGTATATGCACACCTACCTATATCCGGACTCAAAAGATGGGTGGGTAAACACTATTCAATCGAGGATACATACAATAAGAAGCAGACCTACATCTACAGAGACACAGTAACACAACAAGCACTATCCACATTCTAATACCATACACAAAACCAGCTCTCCTACAGCCCAACTTGTGTAGCCCACTACTCCCTCACCTTCCTCCTACCTACCCAAACGAAGCATACACATCCCCCGGATTATAATACATAATCCTCTCCCCAGCCGCATCCCCCTCCCTCATCCTCAACGGCCTCGAATACAACCCGTCAGAAGACATCCCCACCTCCATCTCAATTCGTCCCCACAGCTGAAAAGCCGACGGCCGCTCAACTTTCTGCGCGCTCAAACACTCGTGCACCAACTTCACCATCTCCGCGGGAAAACGCGATCCGCTCCGCAACCGCGGCATCCTATCCGCTCTGTCGAGCGTTACGGCTCGGACTTCGCGTTTTGGGGTTAGAAGCATGAGACTGAGCATGATGCGGCCGATGGCCCAGATGTCGGTTTTGCGGTCTTGGACCGTGCGGTGGTAGAACGGGCTGGTTGGTGGGTAGGAGGTTTGTTCGGGGGCTTGGTAGCCTGGCGTTCCGACGCCTTGGTGCTGGGAGGCGGGGGAGGAGAGCGGGATGGCGAGCCCGAAGTCGCCGATTTTGGGGATGGGGATCCCGGGCCAGAAATCTTGGTGGGGTGCGGAGAGGAAGATGTTGGAGGGTTTGAGGTCGTGGTGGATTATGGGTTGGTAGGTGGGGGGGCCTCCGACTGGGGGTTGCGTGGGTAGACGGCCTTGTTGGATGATGCAGAGGGCGGAGGAGAGGGCTTCGAAGATTGCCCAGAGCATTCGGGTGGGGATGGTGCTGGGGTGGGATGTTATTATTATGGGTGAGAAGAGGGGAAGAGATGGGACCTTACTTGTTGAAGGGCGTTAATGGGTCGAGGGTGGTCATGGCCTGTCCGAGCTCTTTGTATCGTTTGATAACGTCCTCGAGATCGCCGTGAGGACAGTATTCTGTAGGGTGCATGGTAAATCAGCTGTCAGATCCTTGCTGAGAGCCAGAGAGAACAGAACTTACCTGAATACAGCCGATACATGGCAGCATTCTCATATGTCGCATAACCGTCCAGGCGCACAATGGTATCGCCACCGACGCATTGACCTGCTTTTCTGGCCAGATCATACTCCAAGGGGATGCGGTCCTCGGGTGGTCCGCTCCACCATCTCTGATCATCCCAATCGGATTTTTGAAGCACCGTGTAAACGTCCTTGACGACTTTGCGATCGATCACGCGTAAATTGTTCGAATACTTCACCCACAGACTCGCATTGCCAAAATTGCCACTTCCTAACTGCTTTAACCACTGCCAAGTCCCCTCAATCTGACTACGGTCTCCGCCGAATCCGAGGCTTTTCGTGTGTCCAGCCCAGTTGTCCTTATCCATCCAGGGAGGTGTCTCCTCTTTCCATAGATCTTCGGGTGGATATGGCCATGCTCCCGCTCGAACACCAGCCTGCATAGTAGCGGCTTGATCTAGTCGACGAAGCACTTCCGGATTGTCGTCGTTCTCGACATCGGAATCCTCTGCCTCGATGCAATACTCGTTCCACCTCTCATCGATTTCTTCATATTTCTCTTGTCGTGTAGTACGGATCAGCTCCAGGATGTCCTGACAGTAAGCTTCACATCCGTTCTGGAGATCGGAAAGCTTTGGTGGAAATGTGTAAGCGTCTCGTTGCGTGGCATCGTCCATGACCCACTGACGAAGATCGTTGAAGCGAGCTGCGGTATTGGGTCGAGGATTCAGAGCGTGGAAAGCAGCTGTCGCGTATGGCCAAGTTACCAGACAGATGTCTCGATCCGGAGCGCGAGGTTCGTGGAGCATGGTGTCGAATTCGAAGACTATGAGGTCCCATGCATTCCTCAACTCTGTAGCGGCTTCAGCAGAGTAATTCTGGTGGACCGAATCAATTGCTATATCCCACAGCTCTCTATGCGCCTCTAGATTCGTTCTCCAGACGACCTGTTTGACTTTTACTACAAACTCGTCAGGAGGCGTGTCAGGTTCAATGCTGATTGGAATAGGCACGAAGTGGCCCTGGTCGGCAAGTCGTAGGGCGAGTTCGTAGAGCTCATCCATCTCGTCGAGTACATCTATATGAGCTTCCTCATCTTCCATGCGTTGGCAGAGAGAATTTATCTCTTGTTCTATGACGCCTTTGTGTGTCAAGATTCCACCTTCGCCCCGGAGTCCTCGAGTACCGTCAATGGCAGGTGGATAATCGGAAGATGATGATGAAGTAACAGAAGAGGAGCTAACATTATCGGAATCGCGGCTTTCAGGCTCACCCCTTCCAGATACAGGTCTACTGCGTGTTGCTCTGGTTCCTCGCGGTCGTTCTCCCACAGATGGCGACTCGCTTCGCTCAGGAGATCCTCCATTAGACCGTCTTGCACATTTCGGTGATGTACGGCGAAGAGAAGTCAGCGGACTGGGTGTAGGGCCCCGCAGATCGTCGCTCTGAGAATCTTCATCGTCTACTTGGTGACCGTTCTGGGAGTCTCCATCGTCTCCACGGTCGAGCCTTGGACTTTCCGGCTCTGGAGATTCGCTTCTTCGTATCTGAGATTGAGGTTGCTGGTCGTCGTCACTATCGTCATTGCCGTGGTCATTGTCATTGTCATTGTCGTGGTCATTGTCATTGTCATCACCATCGCCATCATCAGCATCAGCACCATCAACGCTGCTCTCTTCGTTTATCTCGACAGCAGCTCTCTTCCGCTTCCTGGTAGGCTCCATTTGCTGGTCGTCGTCACTATCGTCATTATCATTGTCATCGCCATCACCATCACCATCATCAGCATCAGCATCATCAACGCTGCTCTCTTCCTTTATCTCGACAGCAGCTCTCTTCCGCTTCCTGGTAGGCTCCATTTGAGGCGCATAGTCGACATTGTATGCTGCAGCCCCACGTCGCGGTCGCTCGCGAGCGGCAGTCTGCTGCACAGCTACTCTTGGAGGCATAATGAATGTTTGAATGTTGGATAGCAATGATGTGCGGTTTGTCAAGTGTCGTGCCCCCATGCTGAACAACTCGAGAGCTAAGGCTTTCTTTGTTCGAGAAAGTTGCCATTGTTCCCAGAAGTAAAGGCCGGATTGGGAGCTCAACTGTCCGGGAGCATGATAAAGAGGACATTGTCTTTGTCTAGATTGCTGATGTCCGAGGCGGTATCTTGCCGAGCAAGGAGGTCGCGTTAGCTATACGATATCTTTCAGGAAGAAAGCAAGCAGGATCTTGTCCGGGTCTGGTGTGGAAACGAATGTCTATGCCTTGAGGCTACATTGCGCAGGCGATAACGTGCTTCGGCACACTGTATTTCTGGAGCAACCCAACATGGGCTCGTAGATGAGCAGTCCTGATGAGTTGCATAACTTCTTTCAGTGCGTCTGGTTGACATGATTACTACTGCTGATGTGTCGGTATGCTAGTATGAGTGACTATAGCCCGGAATACGCAGAGTGTCATCCGCTAGCAGCGATCGTGCCAGCTTGCGGATGGATGCTATTAGTGTTTTGGAAGTGAAGTGAAGTGAAAGTGAAGCGGGAACTTATATAGGGTGACTATAAATATAGATAGCTTCGGCGCATGTCATGCCGAAGCCAGCTGGAGGGCCAAGACGCAGGGGTGAAGCTCAGGGCAACGGCGCGGCATGACGAGCTGCGTCGAAGTCGAACAGCAATTGAAGAACAAGCAATCGTCGTGATTATACCGTTACAGCTATTTCGGTATATCCCATCCCTCCACTCACTACTTCACTCACTACTCCACGCGCTATTGCTGCCTGTCTATACCACTCACCCATCCACTGTCAGGGCCACCGACATGGCTCGCAAGGACGACGCCGACGACCTGCTTGCGGAGCTCGACAACTTGGGCGTGGACGACCAATTGGCTCCCTCTTCGAAGACTAAATCGACCAAGAAGACTGCTCCTGCTACAGCCGCCAGCGAGGAAGCAGACCCTCTCGCCGACATTGATGAGATTCTCAAAGCCAAACCAACCACTTCGCGCCCGAGCACTCCCCGCGTGAGCTCCAGCACCACCAGCGCGACCAACAAGAGTCCCAAGCGTGCTGCGGACTACACTCCAGCAACCACATCACAAGGCAGCAGTGCACGGAATAGCAGTGAGGATCGTGCACGAGTCAGTCAGGCACAGGCTAGAGCTTCTGGTGAGGGAAGTAGGAGTTTCCATACCGCACAGACGCCAGAGAAGACATCAGACGAACCAGAGCAGCAAACGGGGGGCGGCGGCGGTGGAGGATGGTGGGGAAGTTGGGGCAGCATCGCCACGGCAGCAGTCAAGCAGGCCGAGACTCTGGCGAAGAACATTCAGACCAACGAGGAGGCCCAGAAGTGGGTGACGCAGATTCGCCAGAATGCCAATCTGGAGAACCTGCAGCATCTCGGTATATCCTTCTCCATTGCCCTCGTGTGCACGATGTCGACTAATATGGTACAGGCACCGATCTGCGCTCCAAGGGCCTCTCGTCATTCACGTCCATTATCTCCCATATCGCTCCACCAATCTCCGCCCACGAACGACTACAAATACACACTACGCACGATATCCTCAACTACCCTTCCCTCGACCCACTCATCTACAGCACATTCTCCCGCGTCATGAGTCAAGTCGAAGGCGGCGACCTCCTCGTCATCCAACGCGGTACCGAATCGCGAGGGCGAAGCTCGTCCGAACTACAAGGCTACCGCGGCGGAGTCCTTGGAACTTCAGGCACAGCAGCCTGGTCAGATGGACCATGGTGGAGAGATGAAGGCGGCAAGAGAAGTCTCGGCACTGTTCCAGGATTGAAAGAAGGCACTCGCTTAGCCCGAGTGCAAGCAGAAAGCTACGCAAAGGACTTCTTCGATCGCAAAGGGGGCGTTGAAGAAGCCGCAAAACGAGCTACGGAAGAACTTTCCGAGACAAACCCCGTGCGATCGAGTGACATATTCTTGGCCATTCAGGCTATCACTTATACCATCGACAAGGACCTTTTCGCCGAAGACTCCCAGGCAGCCGCAAAGGACAAGGAAACTGGTGGCGACATCGTGGCACCCGAGGACTCCAGCGAGGAACTGGTCGTCTTCGCCATCTATCTGTTCGACCCCCTCCACAGCATCTCATTCCGCGGACTCTCCCAACCCTTCCCACAGAAATGGGCAGATTGGCTCGACGCAGAACCTTCCATCGAGGGCGCTTTACCCGATAGTATCCTCGAAATCATCCAATCCGGCGGCGTCGACCCTCGCGAGTGGGTCGCAGAATGGATGGAAGAGATCTTATCCACCTCCGTCGGTGTCGTCGCACAACAATATGTCGCGAAACGCATGGGAGTCGGCGAAGGTGGAATCGGCAGGGGCAAGCAACGTGCGGAGGAGGAAAATGCTAATGCCATTAGTGGTGAAGCTGCAAGAGCTATCTAACCTTGTAAGAATGACCTTTTTTTTTGCGCGAGTTGCAGAGTAGTAAGCAAACAAACAAGGAAAAAGAAAGTAAAATACCCCCCCATTAGTGATATGCCAATGCCATATGGTGGCGAATGACAGCCAAGCCAAATAAATTTATGAACAATAAACGAACGATTTGACGCTGAGCCGTGTTTGTCCAATACATATTATCTTGAGCAATACCTTAAATACCTTCGGTGAAGCGAGAATGAGCACGGTACGGTAAGTCTATAAGGTCAGGGTTACTGGCTAGCCACTATAAATCCTTTGATCAACGGAAAGGTTTATTGTCATATAATGTCAGTGGATGTGGACGTGAGTGAATGTGAACTACTGCTGGATATGGTATGTTATGTTATAGGTTTTTGAGATTTGAGGTGCCTCTTTGCAAATGTCATAGCTCCTTATGAGCGATAGAGAGAGAGAGAGAGAGAGAGAAAGAGATCAAAGGACAGGTTTCTATAGGGAAGGATTTTAAAAAAAGGGGGGTTGTCGTGATGATAAGCTATTGTAACCGTATTCAGTAGAACTATCTTTCTGTTCGTTATACACGCACTGAATCAGTCATGTTCTTCCCTTCAATTTTCACTTATCAAGCAATAATCCCGCTGCAGCATAAATCCGACCCGTGATAATACCCGCCCACTTCCTCACATTCGCCTCGTCGTGGTCTTCGATACTCTCGACCAGTCCGGGGAAGGTAGCACCAGCATAGCCTGTCCATCTGCCTGGAGCGAACACGACATGTTTGAACCAGTCTCGCTTGTCCAAACCTCCAGCATACAAGAATTGTCTTTCGAGGAATTTGTACTTCTTGTTTGTGGTTCTCACGGCGTCGTAGAGCGCTTCTTTGCGCTTGACGGATAAGGTGGCTGGGGAGGAGTCGAGGTGGTGTTCGAGTTTCGTAGCTGAAGCATCGAATTCGATTGATGCATCCTGGAAATAGGCTACAGCTTCGTCCAGCTTGCGGAATGGGTCGACCAGTGTGAGGAGATCCCAACGATGTTCTTTTGCCATGGATTTTACGCTGTCGAGGTACTTCTCTAGACCAACAGCGTAGTCTGTAGCGTTGAATTGCACAATAGGTTCTTCCACCAGTTTGGCGGCGAGTAGATTGATGATTTTGGCAATGGTGATGTGGTATTCAAAACCGGGATCGCCGTATTTGTCCATCCAGTAGAAACTGTCGTAGTTGCTATGATAGTGGTAGACAGGATCATTGGGACCGGCGCCGAAGCCAACGTCTATGGAGGAGATACCTGCGAAGTCTTGGAAGGCAGTGAAGTCGCTGCCGGAGCCCATGGTGGAGATGTGGCCGTTCCAGGTGTCGCGGACGGTGGTGCCTTTGATAGTCTGGTTGGGAGATAGGACTTGTCCGGTCACGTCGTAGATGGCCTTGTTCAGCACAGGTGCTGCGGAAGTGGCAAAGTGCTTTCCACGAGCTCCGACGTCGACGTTGATGTATGCGATTGTGCTGGCCGAGAGCCACGGAAGGTATTCCTCAACCCATTCAGTGGAACCTATCAAGCCATACTCTTCTCCGTCCCACGATGCGAAGACTATGGTCCGGTGCGGCTTCCAGCCAGACTCGAGAGCCTTGCCGAACGAGCGTACGACTTCATTGAGAGCAGCAGAGCCCGAGTTGGGATCTCCAGCACCGCCAGCGATCCAAGCGTCTCTGTGGTTGCCAATAATGATAACTTCGTCCGAGATGGTACCATTGATGACTCCAATAGCATTCCACAACGGGGTCGTGACATAGTCCTGCTTGTTCATCAAGTTGATGGTCAGCGACTCGGGTGAAGGACCGATATTGTAGTTGACGCCCTTGTAGCCGAGACCGCCGCCGTTCCAATTGTCAGAGAATGCGGAGGCGTTTGGACCATATCCATTCAGTGCTTTCAAAATGGGGAGCACCTCCTGATACGAAATGGGAAGTGAAGGAATGTCTGGAATCTTGCCTTCTACCGACTGGCGAGGGACTCCTGGCTTGGAAGGATAGCCGATGGTGGTTGGGTCTCCAGGCGCAAAGGATAGGTACTCCACGCTTCCCCGTTGGACAGAGCTTGGATTCCTGGCTGGCCCTTCTGGGTAAGTTTTGTAGCCATTCTCCTCGGTAATCTCGCCATCGTCCCCAGGATCACTATACATCAAAACACCGACAGCGCCCAGTTCAGATGCCCGAGCGACCTTGAGACCTCTAAAGTTGGCTCCGTACCTCGCAATGACAATCTTGCCCCTGAAGTCGATTCCTGCATTGACCATTTCCTCGTAGTCTTGTATAGTGCCATAGTTGGCGTACACGAACTGTCCAGTAACATCACCGTCTGCAGAGTAGCCGTGGAAGACTGGCACACGGTCTGTGAGATTTGTAGAGGGATCTTCTTCGAGCACGTCTTCCTCTAGTGTAGCCTCGAACTCGACCTCGCCGTCCTTGAGCAGAGCCAGTCTGTGGTCGAGCGGGTAGTTGATGTAGACATGGTACGACACCACTTCTGCGTGGTCGACACCAAACTCTTTCCACAAGTCCTTCGTCCACTGTGCCTGGCTCTCATTCTTGCCGGCCAGATGCGGTCCTGCCGTGTAGTACTGGCTCCATTCCCTGGCCTTCTTCGCGTCGGGCGTCTCCAACAGCGTCTTCTTCAGCTGTGTATAGCTGATACCGTGCGACTCGGGCCAGGCTTGATGGGGCAAGCCGTCGAAAGCGAGTAGCGGACTCGCCGGCGCTCGAGGCTGTCCCTTGAGAATGTCGGCGTGGCCGGTCAGAGCAATGGCCAGGAAGATGGTCGCAGCGGTCACGATGGTGGAGGTGATGATGATGGTGCAGAGACGGCGGACCTGTAGATCACACCCGGAGACGAACGGTCAGTAAAGGTAAGGTATGATCCGTAGGGGGGAGTGAGTGTGTAGGCGCGGGCTAAGGTAAGGCAGTACTGACGGTAGAGTGAGGATAGCGGTCCCTGTCCCTCTGCTCCGCTACTGGCACCCTCTGGATGAGCGGCGTCCGCTCACTCGCCATGTTGAGCTGCTGCTGCTGCTTCTCCGTCATGGTCAGCGTGCTACATGTCACAATAGTACAGTAGCAATGCTCACACAGCGAGTCTACATGTACTACTAGAACTACTATACCTTAAGGAAGCATCGGCCAGCAATGGCGTGCTATAGCACGATAGGACGATAGCTTGGCCGATGTTGCTGCTGCTGCTGCTATGACGATGGCCACCGCCGGCTTCCCCTTTTAGGCATATTCTATCCTCCACCATAACATTCACCTCCACCTCCACCTCCACCTTCACAATAGTTCCCCCTCCACAATCATCACAACACCGCCATGGCTCAATCATATACCGTCGCAGCATTGGCACCTCCAGCAGTCTCGAATCTCTGGCTACAACCAGCTGTGGTCCACGACTCCAGAAGCTGATCTAACCTCACGACACTCGACGACAAGGATTGAAAGAAACGGCAATTCCGACAAAACCTCAACGACTACCAACGCGTAGTAACACCCAATCTGCATCCCAACAAGATCTTTCGCCTGTTCGACTCTTTCGTGTTGTTGCCACTCCCATGATGTCTCACGACGACAATGAGAGTCGGCCAGGGAATTGCTCATCGAGGAAGAACATGAGAAACCCATACCCCGCGGAGATTGATTCTGAGGAGTAGTTTCGACTCTGCTGCGAATCTAGTGTGTGTGCTGCCCAGGGGCGTTAACATGTGCGACGTCCTAGGCGATGGAGATGATGATGGAGATGATGATGATGATGATGGACGAGAGACTCATGTCTTTCTGAGTAAAGTCTACCAACATCGCTATCAGACACGGCGACTCTGGCTTTGACTGTTGCTTGAACTTCTGAGTCGAAACCTCTAGGGCATGCTTGACTTCTTGCTGGTTCATTGCAACATCCCAAGCTGGGAGGACAAGGACACGATTCGTCAAATTCATGGGACTGTGCCATAATGGTTGTGATGCTCGACGTACAGAGGCTACGAACGCATCAGCTATCTACCATCTGCCGCTGCCTGGGTACCATTTGATCTATTCCTGCGTGGCTTCTTCCACTCGACAGCCGCAGACACGTTCATCTGCTCTGGAGATGCTCCACTCAGTGGGCCGACAATCCTGGCGTGCAATGCCATATCAAGGATCGTGACTGGCCATGCCGGCGTGTCTTGTGCTGCGGCTTTCTGATCTATTGACGCCGGATCCTATCATACCAAAAGCCTGCTGAGGCAAAGACTGGTTACTGTTGCGGCATACAAGGCCTGTGTGGGTCACTATTGGTAGACGTGCGACAATTCCTGCGATATCTCGATACACACTCGACGAATAGCTTGAACTATCGGTCTTGTCTTGGCCGTCCGGAAGTCCCAATCCTCAGGTGTATCTGCTGGTATCGATGGCGAATGTGTGGAAGCGGTGGCATGCGAGTCTTGACGAGATTATGATAATGAAGCACTCGGCATCCGAGATGGTGCGCCATTGTGCTCACTGTCTGTGGAGACATAGCACGTATATCAAGGTCAACAGGATCGACGCGTCTCGCCTGAGATGGATTTGAGCAAGAGCATATCTATTGATGCCCTCACAAGCTTCAACATATTGGCGACCCTTCCATTATGGACCCCTCACCTCCGTCCACTGTCGCCAGTCATATGTTGTCGCCCATAGGATCAGCTTCGTTGGAGGTGGTGGCTGCGGGCCTCCAGTACGTTGGGGAGGAGTCTGTGGTGAAGTTGGGTTATTGGATGACTACTCGTGTCAGTCCTGCTCAGTCCAGCCGATCAAGATGCTTGAAGTACCTGTGTTCCTCACTGGGATCAGCACTCAATCTCGTGAGGGTCTAGAACAGGCAGGCTGAACATACCTGTGGTCCTGGCATTTTCAATCCAAGGTCCCATGAGCTTCATGATCTCGTTGACTTGGTCGTAGAAGTGGAAACCCGCCCAGGTCCCATGTCCCCAGCGACGTAGATGGACGCACACTCCTTGACGCTCTGGGAGTGTATCCATTGTATACTCCTCCCCGTGGCTTTTCCACCTCGATTGGGTGGGCGCACGCGCGAAGACGCCTGGACACGCTTGGGAGTCAACGCAGCGATGAGGGCAGCTCCAACACCAGACCCATCATCAGCGAGCATGATCTCGATCGGGTCGTTGCCTTTGCCAAGTGGCTTGCCGTCGCGGCCACTCTTCCACGCCCAGTCTAGAATCTCTTTCAGAGCCTGGAAGCCTTGAGCCCTGTACTTGGTTTCAGGTCAGCGAAACAAGACCACGACAGTTGTAGAGCCTGTAGGGCAGTCCTATCGCCGCCGCCTATAGTGGTTTGCTGCTCGTTGCTGTGACCTACCAGGGGCTTCCGGCGCGCCCTTAACAACCAGCTTAGAACTGGTGCGGACAAGGGGCATCTGACCGATGCTGGCCACTGGATTGCTGCTGGCCTTCGCTCGGTAGTCATGCTGCCTGGCTGTTGGTACCGCGCTCGGTACTGTTGTCGAGGTGGTGGTGTTGATGCATGAGAGAAACGCGACGAGTGAGCCTTTGACGATGGTCTGCCAAGGGTCCTTTCTGCATGAAAAGGGCGTCATGTATCGACTCCTCATGTGCGCGCGCAATCCACAACCACGGATCGAACAGGGCAGCTGGAAGTGCAAAAGCTCCTGCCTATTGACACAAACACTTTCAAAGGTCATGGGGAACGGCAAAAATATCTCTGCGCATCAGGCTATTTATTTCTTTCCAGGAGCAAAAAAATTGTTCTTTAGAGTCCGAGGGACTTTCTCGTTGTGGAAACCTAGGGAATTCATAAGTTAGCCGCTGTGCCATATCTCTGATTTCCCACCATATTCCTGGCGAGGGAACATGGTGGTAATTTCATTGGATGGCACCATATTCGACGCAATATATAGGTCATATGCCCAACGGAGACGCCTGAGCAGACTGTCCACTTTTTACTCTGGTCCTTCAGCCAGCGTTCGCCGCACTATAGGATATTGCAACAGCATACGCAGATACGCACGGCTGGATCGACGAAGACCATCAGATCTGCCACAGAGGAGTCAGGGAGTTCACGCGAAGCTCCTCGAACCAACCTCTCACAGCCACAAGAGCTCGCCTGGACTTCCAACCGCAGCCCCCTACCATCGCGTCAGGACCAGCAACGGAAGACACAGCGAGCGCGTGCTCTTTCGGTGTCTCCATCAGAAGTCTACAGACGATAGCAGACCATACAATGTCTCGGGGCATCAGCTACATTCAGATCATCCTCCGCACCACTCGCACCTCCTGCCAGCCGTTACGACTCCTGGACCATCCTCCTCGCCGCGAAATTCCAAGCCGCCCCTACAGCGATATCGAAAGGCGCCTCTCCCTCAACCTCCTCTATCCCGCCGTTTCCCGTCACGATACTTGTATGCAATAGCACGACATCCTCAAAGCCACTCACGCGCGGCGCGCGCGCAGTCGGATTTGCAGACAAGAAAAAAGGGGCGGAGTCAAGGACGACTCCACGCCGAGTATCTAGACTATACTGCGAGAATCAGGAACGAAAAGAAAAAGGCTAAGGCAGTGGAACCTCCTAGGACACTACTTAGATCTATAGCAAATATCAGCAGTGCCCCTGTCCGACGTCTTGCCCGAAAGAATAACACCTTACCTTACCTGTATTCCCCAGCTGTCGAAATTTCCTTATACAGATGACGAAACTTGTCGAGTGATGAGTGATGTACGGGCAGTATTGATTATAAAGAGAAGTAGAAGTAGAAGTAGAACTAGAAACAGTGATTTGTCCAGGATTCTTCATACTAAGGTAGAACCACCTTACATGTAATGTATCTCTAGAATTGACGAGTGTTCCCTCTTTCTATCTATTATATATCTATCTATCTCTCTAACTATTCATATACCTATCTCCAAATTGTAGTATAAGGTATATATACTGCAGACTATAAGCAAGAGGAGGCGAGACTCAATGCGAAAGAGACTAGTCTGCTAAAGTTTCTGGCATGCTATGTTTCTGGGTGGGCGATCTATGCCGTCTATCTGTTTCGTCTTTGAGGGAGAGGGTGCTGACGAGCGTTACAGTAGTTCTGCAGGCAAAGGCAAAGGCACATATATATAGAAGCCATAATCTCGAAAACAGCAAAGCGGAGATCTATAGAGCTATCTATAAACATATATAACGAAATCGAGAAAACGTCTCATAATCAAAGTGAATCGCTGAGAAACTGGGGACTAGATATCGAATAGCGGAAAAATGTTTTAGAGTAATTCTACTTCCGAGTCCTGCTCAGCAGAATAAAAGCGATTCCAGCACTCAGGAGAGAAGAAGAAGCAACCAGAGCAATTTTGCGCAAATTCCGCCGCGCTTGAGATTGGCGCGCAGCATGAATCACAGCGAATCGCGTGAAAAACTCTTCGCTACCATTCCCACGGGGGAAGTCGTGTTGTTGGGGAGGTATAGGCTGACCTAAAAAGTCACAGAGAGGTTTCCTGTGGGATGATGATGATGATGAGTATTACACAAAGGTGTCTTGAGCTCTGGTTATTATTATACTAAGGGAGGTAAGGTACTCACCATCCATCTTCCACCTTCCATTTCAAATACCTCCCCTCAGGCAAGCTCTCTTCCAACGTCCGATAGTGCTGCCGATACCAGTCTTTCCCGCGTGCTCGGAAGCTTGCACCGAAGAAGCGAGACCACACCCAGTAGAGGCTTCTTTGTCTCCAGAACAAATTCGGCTGAAAGAACGTGAGCAGAAAATCCGACCACGACTGGTCCGTCACGACCGCTTCCAGCGTGTGCAGCACACTCTGCGCCCACGCATCGACGTCTTCGCGGTAATTCAGGATAATCTTCGCGTGGGGGTGCAAAGCCATCAGTTCCTGTGCGAATCCGCCGCAGGGGAAATCTGTCACGGCTGCACAGTCGCCTAGGACTCTGTCGAATTCTGCGGCGGTGAGGAAGGCTTTGTTGTTGGTTTGTTGCGCGTAGCCGAGGCGGATCCATTGGATGGAGTGGTTTGGTGCGTTGACGTATTCGAAGCCGTGGTAACAGTTGATATAGCCTAGTTCCACGAGCGCCTGGCGGAGGGATTCTGTGCCGGAACGGGAAATTCCCAGGGCGAGGACTTCCAGTGGGCGGTCTCGCTTCTTGTTGGGGAGCTCGAGGGGGTAGATGAGACGCAGGACGTTCATGAGTAGTGGGTGCATTTTGACAGCTTACCTTTGCTGGTGGATTGTTGGCGAGCAGGAGTGCCGCATAGAGTGGCAGACATTGCAAGTCTTCTGCTACCTGTGCTGCCCATGACGCTTGCCACTAAGATTGTCCAGACTTACCTCCTACGCGGATGAGAGACAATCTATCATGAGCAGGTCTGTCGGCCAAGACTGTGAAGAACGTGTGGCTTGACACTACTGACCGTCTCGTGACCCTCTCGTATAGGTACGCAGGCGGTGACCTCCGCATCGCCGTCGAGATCAGATGATTGTAGAATAGTGGACTAGTCACTCTCAGTTGCGCGGTCTGGCCAATTATCCAAAGCAAGAATCGCAGTGTCAGAGGCTGTCAGTATGGGTTTCAGGGACGAGAAGGAGAGAAGGAGAGAAAAGGAGAGGGAAAAGAAGACGCGAGAAAGTCGCGTGAGTTTGCCCCACTTGAGTGAATGAATGCCTGAGGTCTCTGTTTGGAACCAGCATCGTTACTCCGCTAGTTCTGTACTAAAGGTATCTAGATACTCCCTTCGTACATATATGTTATCACGACACAGTTATATCCTCCTCCTCCCCCTCCTCCTCTCCCCGCCGCATACGTAACCTCTCCAGCCGCTCTTCCAGCGCAGCATCCCTCTCCACACGCACCTCTCTCCGCCACACCTCCAGGGCCAGCATACGCAAACCTGCCCGTGTGCCCACCCGACCATCGCTAGTCAGACCATCATCTCTTACATCGAAATACAGCGCCCACAGATCCTCTCCAGCATGCTCTTGAACCGCCACAAAACCCTCCCAGCCTTCAAACGTCAATCTGCGATCCGTCTGGGTGACATCGAAAGGCCCTAGGCGGTGCAACTCGGCTGCTACTCGGTTGCCATATTTGACTTCGTGGGTTTCTTGGTCGATATATACCCAATTGAGGAAAGGCGGGTCGTGAGAGATTGTGGTGACCATGCCTTCGCCTTTGCGGAAACCGGCTTGTTGCCACGCTTGGGTTACGTCGTCGTGGGGGTAGGGGAGGAAATAGCCTGTGAAAGGGTGCAGGCCCATGGGGCGTGCGAGACCGGTGGTATCGATCCATAGTTTGTTGTTGTGGAGGACAATGTGTGAGCCGTCGAATTGGGTGCTGTACTCGCTGCGGTGGAGCAGCGATACTGTGAGGTTGCTTTTGCGGCCTCGTTGCTCTTCTCGCGAGTTTTGACGCTGGCCGTGACGGACGGCTTCGGTTGTTCCGATTATTGCGGGACATGCTGCTATCGCGGCTGTTATGGTGCTTTTATCAGTATAGACTGCGTAGGTCACTGGTCGTACGTACTGAGGATGCCTAGAACCATGTTGGAGAGATAGAGATATCTGCTTGAGCACCGAGCTCACACGGGACGGCCACAGTTACGAACGAAAGAGCCTCCGCTATGAAACTAGTCTGATCACTGTGACAGCTGTTCAGGATCGCCACCGTTGTTCGCCAAACTCTATCTAACGGTGCGGATCTGTGGATTTGCTGGTTCAGGAAGAACAAACGAGCGATCATTTCACCTGCATAGGTGGTACCATGACAGCATATACCACCACTTTGATCGTCACCATCACCGAGATCACCATCATCGCTCAGGCTTCGCTTCAGCCTGCAGCATAGCCAGTATCCTTACAAGTCGCTTATAGAATCCTCGCCACTTCGAGACATTAGAGCATACACATATCCAACAAAACCCGAGCTAGAACAACCTCAAACCAACCACAAGTCCCTGTCTTCAAACGAATCCATCACTTCGTCCTACCCACGAGCATGAACAAAATTCTCAAAACCTCTTAATCCAGAAAGCGCCTTACAACAACCCAATCGTAATATCCCCCTTCACTCTCGCAGTCAAATGAATCTCAACATCCAAATCCAACTGAATCCGGATTTTCAACGAGCTCTCGCCGTCTTTGCCCTTAGGCTAAGGTACACACTGCTGGTCAGCATACCTTATACTGGTATTGAAAGGGATGTTCACGACTCACTTACCGCGCCTTCATCATCGCTTCGATTCGCGGGCCCGGGCTTCCGTCCTCCAGTGAGGCCTCCGATGGCTGAGTCTTTGTTGCCTGTCAGAGCACCGGCAGCACCAGCAGTGGGTTTACCTCTGTGCGACGAGGTTCTTTAGCGGGATGGGTCTGATAAAGGGCTTAGATCTGATAGACTTACGTTGTGTCGTCTGCGGTTTTCGTTGGGTCGGGCATTATATTGGGTGTGAGATGCTGCTTGATGGGAAAGCGGAATGAAAAGACTAGATGGAGTGGTCGTGATCGCGTATATACATGTATGTACCTTACCTTGCAGGTTGTTATAGGTACTCAGTTACTCACCTACGCTAGCGTTTACGTCAAACTAAGGTAGAGGTCGACGAGAGAGCTCTGCATTTGCCTAAAGCGTACGTACTATTGCCGCAAGCTGTTGGATGACGATCTCTCGAGAAATTTGGGTAAGGTAAGATAAGATGGAGATTCTGGCTCAGCTGAACTTAATGCTAAGTAAAGTTGCAGCTTCACGCCTCGGATGGGGCACTTGGTATATGCATGTCCTAGCCTCTACATATCTTCTCTCATCTGGTGGTGGAGCTATATGTTCGCATATGGTATGTACATTAGATTGCATATAGCATGAGCTCCGCTTGCTGAACCGATTCTGGGCTTGAAAGCAGCTGCGAAGTTGTCCGGGGATATACCATTTTCGCAAAATTGTTCGAGGGCGGATAATTAGTCGTTGTGGAGGTATCACTGCATTTTCCCAGGTTCAACTCTCCAGAGGCTTCTCGAAAGCAAGAATGAGCACAAAACCCTCGTATTTTCTGGTACCCGCCACGAGTGGACTTTGCATTCAACCTCGAAGTGGCAGTGCTTCTGATAGCAGTATACACACAGCAGACCTTGATGGAGAGCTGAGACAACAGTGGTTAATTGAGCAAGGCAAAGACAGAAAGAAGGTTGCCCTCAAAAATGCCCGAAAGCGGTGGCTACTTGTGCTTCGCCAAAGGCAAGGTCAGTATAGGCGAGAAACAGTACTAGAGGATAGATGCTTCGAACACACCCAACGCCTTCCGGATCAAGCTCGATGAAAAGCAATTTCTGTATAATACATGTATGTAAGCACCCGGAACCTCAGCAGAGCGGCCATTACTACAGATCTGACAAATGCTGCTGCTAGGTACGGCAAGTACCTTACCGTCAACAATCTGATCGACCTTGCAATGGATTCGCCTAATAACTTGCAAACCACTCTGTGGTATATCCACGACTATAACTCCTGGAGTAATCCTAAAAGCTAGCCGACTACAAAACCAAAGAAGTCCTCTTCATCAGAACTCGACGCAAAGGAGAACTCCCTCCATCCGAGAAAAGCTTCAACAGATCGCGCAAAGGGAAATAGAACTCTCGCAGAAGCAAATTGAGCTGCAGCAGAAACAGCACCAGGCAGAGCAGCGGGAGCGCGAGGCGTGGGAATTCGAGCTGGAAGCTAAGATTCAGCAAGGAAGATGAGAAGAAGAGCTCGAGGCTCAGAAAAAAGCCTGGAGGAGGAGGAAGAAGTCTATATCCATATCAAAGCAGAATGGGACATCCACGCGATGATAATCAGTAGTTAACGCGCTGTGCAAACCTTCAGCAGCCTGCGTACAAGGAAATCGAGAGTCCGACCCGTCCTTGCGAGAGAACTAGAGCAGACGCAGCAGGCTGCCCATGCGGCGTATATAGCAAGCAGAACTTTCCCGTTTCTGAGCCCGCTATTACGGCTCGCAGGTTATATACACCCCTCGAGAAGCAGCAGCTTCTGTTAGAGACTGCTGGGCTCCACTAGGCTTTCGAGCAGGAAGGGACACGGCTGTTATGAGAGGCGAGGGGAAGGCTATTGCTATGCCTAGAGATTTGGCTCGTTTGGCTCGGTTGCGATAAGTAGATCGATGGTGGAATGGAAATAATACTGGCATTCCAGTGAGAGCAATAGAGGATTGGGACTTTTTGCGCGAATGACTTAGTACCTGGCCGTGAAGAAGATGGCATGCGCTTATCCGATATTAGCAAGATATGCGATAAACGCCCCCCTACTGGGCTGTAAGTGCTCTGCCAGACGCCGTCTGTCTATACAAGACTCAGCGCCGGGCAGGAATGTCTTGGTGGAAATCAAAAGGATGGCAGAAAGGTAGCGTGTATTCGACCTCATCCATTCGTGCCTTCTGCTTGTCTCGTTGGCATGATAGGAGCTAAGATGCTCAAGTGGTTGTCATGTGCATATAGCACTGCCAGCGCGGCTGAATCCCTCACAGTCGTGTGGCCTCAAACTATCTCCTGCTGCTTCTCTAGGTTCTAGTTCTATTGGTTGGTTGGTCGTAAAAAGTCGAAGCGGGCGAAGCACGTCGTTTGCGGTAGAGCTGAATTCCTCATTTTGGTGCATTGTAATATAGTACGGACTTCGATTGGATACCTTTGTGTCGTGGAAAAGAATGAAAGAATTTTGGACGAAGCGGAGAATCATTCATATCCATTGAGAGCCTTTCAATGCCATTCCCATGCGCTTTCTGGGACTAGTTCTAGTCTCAGCTCGGCAGCGTTGCTAGCGTTAGAATCTATCCTAAATGTGATTAGTTTTCACCACAAACTTCCGCTCCGCCTCATACCACAAACACGGCTCAGCAACCGTGCCAGGAGATCACAGATCACCTTTTATACCGGTGAGACGTTGTATCCAATTGAGAGTCTTGTTGTCAAGCCATGCGATCCTCACGAACGAAGCGACATTCTTACTAAGGTCCGCGGGCATACTGACAATGGGGGTTTTGTTTTGATCAAGAATGGCGCCTGGCGTCCTTCCTTCGCGCAGGTAGTGTTGCAGCCAGACCAGAACATGGCGAGTCCAAGCGCGTGGCGTTGAGGCTGTTTCGGGGGGCAGTGTGAGAGCAGCAAGACATATAATGATATATAGATTTAGCTTGAGTCGACGATATCAGATGAGAACTATTTCACGAAGCATCAGAAGAAGCAGAAGCAGAAGAAGCAGAAGAAGAAGAAGAAGAACCACCCACTCACCACCCGCACACTTACGCATTCCAAGTTCCAAGACGCTCCTATCAAGATGTTTGCGCAAACACTCACCATTGCCTCTCTCGCTGCCGCTGCGCTGGCACAATCCTCCAGCACAGACAGTGCTGCAGATGCGATTTCAGTTTCCACAGCACCCTCCACTACCACTTCTGCACCTTCAGTCAGCGCCGAGACGACTCTCACAGTACTCTTCGGCACAGCGACGACAGGCTTCGTAGGCAGCGTAGTTTCTGCCAACGCATGCGAGACTACACTTGCTCTCGTTTGCGATAGCGAGAATTCCAATCCCGTGGATGTCTGCGCAATCGTTCCTGATGTTACTGTAAGTAAGGTAGTCACAGTCGCCCTTTGCAATCAATCGCAATAGCCCCAAAGAATAAAGCAAAAACCAAATACATGTAAAAAAAAATCAAAATGATCCCCCTCCATTCAGATCCAAAGAAAACCCCCCCCAAAAAATCCAAAAACTAATCCTCCTCTCTTTCTTCCTTCCCTCCCCCCACAGGCAACAGTAATCCTCCACCCCTCCGCCTACGAATTCATCTACGCAACCTCCACAGCCGGCGGCATCATCACGCTCGCCGAGTCCTGCGACCTCGACGGCCCATCCGGTAGTTTCACAGGCGCGACATGTACAGCTTCCGTATACGCCTCGATTGCAGGTTCTTCGACTTCTTCTGCGACGGTGGCGACGATTACGGATGCGAGCTTGTTGTCGTATGCTGCGCTGCCTATTACGGCTGGAGTGAAAAATTTGCCGACGGAGGGGGCGAGTTGTGAGAGTGATGAGGCAAGGTCGGAGGCTGCTGCTGGGCTTGCTGGGAGGGGGGAGATGGGGTTGTATAGGATTCTTGTGCCTGTTGGGGCTGCGGTTGTTGCTGGAGTTGGGGGGTTGGTTTAGTTCTTATAGAGAGGGAAGCAGGGATTTTCTGTTTCCGGTCTTGGAAGGTGTAGAACTAAGGATGTTGGAAGACAGTGGAGTCTTTTTTCGTGCACGAGATTTACCAGCGTTCTTCGAAGGTGCGATGTACTGGAACGATTATGTATAAATGTATCATCAATGGTCTATGGCTTGCTGATAATACCACTTTCTGTCGTTCTCTCTCTCTCTCTTCTCTCTCTCTCCTGAGAAAATCACGGACTTCAGCCAAGCAGCAGGCAGGGGTATAGCCAAGAATATCAAGACGCCACGAACCCGACACCAATCTCACAAGTCGCTCGGCATCTTCGTACGCAAGCGAATTTATTATTGCACGTTCACATCCGACCCGTATAGACTCTGCTCTGAAATGGCTGTTCCCGCCAGATTGGTCTGTTTTTTGTCTCGTCTTGGATCTTGACGGGACCAATTCGTTTTCGATCGCGTCATGTTACGGAACCTCTTCACATTAGCTGCTCTAGCAGCGACAGCGTTGACGCAAAGCACAACATCGCCCAGCAATAATAATGACCTCGAAACGACAACTGTTGGTCTGCTGCTCGGCACTCTCACTCAAGGATTCTCTGGCACAGTCGTTTCCGCAGCTCCATGTGAGACCATATTGGCTCTGACCTGTTCCGGTCAAGAGCTATGTCCAGGCGAAGCGGTAACCGTATGTGAATTCCTTAGTAATTTTGTTTCAATAACGTTCAAAAACTAACGATACAATGTGCTTCCCATTGGAACCAGCTCACAGCCACGGCACGCCCCACAGAATACATTTTCAACTTCCAAAACTCCGTCAGCGACTCCCGAGGAGAAGGCCAAGCTTCCGTTTCGCAATCTTGTTACATGGGAAATTATAATACCGCTGTCTGCGCTTTGTACGAGTCGATTTCTTTTAATGGGAGGAGTTCGACGGCTCGAAGGCAGACTACACTCTCGGGGGGTGATTTGGTGTATGCTCAGGTTCCTATCACGGGAGGCGCTGCGCGGTTGGCAGGGGCCACTGGGAGTTGTAGTACTGCGACGGCGTTCCCCAGTCCGACTCGGACGGTGGAGAGTGCCGCGAGAGCCACAAGTGTGAGGGAAGTGGTCAAGGTTATTGTGCCTATTGGTATGGTCGTGGCGGGTGCTTTACTGTAAGAGGTCGGGGTCCTGTGCAGTGCGTTAGCAAAACAACATGGAAGACACTTATGTATCTTTCATGCATCTTTTTGATAATTCTGCTTGTCCAGGCACAGTCAACACTCGCTCATATTGATGCGGGTTTTGGTACAAATTGTCACTGGAAGGGGACACAGAGTTTGTCTCGTGCGCTGTGAAGTCGACTGCACACGGTCAGACCAGCCACAAGCGAGCATCGCGTCACCACTGGCTGTGTAGGTGAGAAGGGTCTGCAAATAACATTTCTTCGTTGCCCGAACGGATTTCATTCAGCAGCTCACGTTACCGCAGCATCAGCGTCAAGTATCAACTGGCAGCTCTTTCATTCATGTGCTCCCATCCTGTTCGACACGACAGCCTAGCTTCCTGAGGATGCGCCAGGCCATGCTTGTGATGTGTTGCGGTCGCTCATTCCTGCCACCTGCCATCCATCATGCGCCATGAAATTCCCCCAAACGAGAAGAGTCAATCTATCGGCGTGCAGTCTGCTTCTTCTCGGCCTCCTTCATAACCTTCTTGACGATCTTCTGCTCCTCCTCGATCAAGAACGCGCGGACAACGCGGTCCTTGACACAGTTGGCGCAGCGCGACCCGCCGTATGCGCGCTGGACAGTCTTCTTTGGGTGCGAGATCTGGGAGTATTCGCGTGGGCGGAGTGCTGGGATCTGTGATACAACACCATGTCAGCCTGACATCTTCTCTCAATCTTCCCTTCATGATCTTCTGTCCCCCTCGCCTCCGAGCCTCCATCCGTGGTAGAGCAAACACTCCGACTGTTTGTGGGGGTGTTCTCAGGAAAGACCTACACCTGCAAGCTTGGATCCGCAGTCACCACATTTGGGCGCAGTTCCCTTCTTCTTGATGTGCAAGTATCGGAGCTCACCACCTGGCGTCTTGATGATGCGGACTTTGTTGCTCTTGGTGTTGTACGACACCCGGCGGCGCTGTTCACAGTATCCCATTAGCCTCTTTTCTGGTTGTATCCTCTCATTCGCGCCATGCTCGTCGCTGAAGCGTGTATTCTCGGATCGCACGTACGAAGGTGAGTCTGTTGGAGCCCATTGTGTCGGAGTCGATTTCGGTGTCGCTGGGTGGTGGAGAAGAATCTGGCTGGTGTCGTCGACGTGCTGCACTACTTTCAACAGACGAGTGCGCGAATTTGAACGTGCCAAGATCTCTTCCTACCCTCTAGTTCCGCTCCGACTGAGAAAACCACTGGGACTCGGCAAGCTGCACTTCAATCTCGTGCACCGGCGCAGGAAGCAATGAGATTGTCACCAAACCTGCTCTAGTAATCGATGACCTGTCCTCTGCTACACTTCTATACCAACTTGTGCGTCGTTCGGGTGTCAAACGAGCAAGAAACCACACCTGTCGATACTTGGTGCCTGAATGCCTGAATCTACGCTCGGAGCTATCCGTACCTCTGCCTGACTCGCGTATTACACGTTCCCCGAAAAACTGCGAACGCGATGTAGAGACCAACGCCACCTCCACCCATCACAACACTCGCGCAGGCCACGGCGCATCCGCTATACCATCCAGCACTTCTCCTTTTGGATTCGACGCGTCAACGGGAGTTGCGCGGTGTATTAGGAGCAACCGACAAGGCGAGCTCGGCGCCAGAAGCCGCAGCGGACAACAACTTCCACGACTTCACGAGAAAGTGAGATATCATGGCGAGCATCCCACCGCCGCCAGGGTGGGCACCTCCACCACCTCCAGGAGCTCCACCCGGACTGTCATCAAGTGGCATACCACCTCCGCCACCAGGCGTCGCGCCTGCAAAGGACCCCCAAGCCGAAAAACTCCAGCAGAAGAAGCAGAAATGGTTGCGACAGCAGAGGCAACGGTTTGGCGAGAAGCGGAAGGGGGGATTCGTGGAGACACAAAAGGCTGATATGCCTCCGGAGCATCTGCGAAAGATCGTCAAGGACATTGGAGACGTGTCGCAGAAGAAGTTCAGTGCAGATAAGAGGAGTTATCTGGGAGCTTTGAAGTTTATGCCGCATGCCGTGCTTAAGCTGCTGGAGAATATGCCCATGCCTTGGGAGAGCAGTCGTGAAGTGAAAGTGCTGTACCACGTCAACGGTTGTTTGACGTTGGTCAACGAGATTCCGAGAGTCATCGAGCCAGTCTTTCACGCGCAGTGGGCAACCATGTGGGTTGTAATGAGGCGGGAAAAGAGCGATCGCAGACATTTCAAGCGCATGCGCTTCCCTCCCTTCGATGATGAGGAGCCGCCACTGTCATGGAGCGAAAATATCGAAGATGTGGAACCACTGGAACCCATTCAGATGGAGTTGGATGAGAACGAGGATGAGCCTGTGTTTGAGTGGTTTTACGATCATCGACCACTCTCGGACACCAGCCATGTTGGTGGCCCCAGCTACAAGGACTGGAATCTGTCATTACCACAGATGGCCACCTTGCACAGACTGAGTAACCCTCTTCTATCAGACACCAACGACAAGAATTACTTCCACCTCTTTGACATGCCTGCTTTCGCGACCGCGAAGGCACTAAACGTTGCTATTCCTGGTGGACCACGATTTGAGCCTCTGTACAAAGACATTGATCCGAATGACGAGGATTTTGGCGAGTTCAATGCGATCGATCGTATAATTTTCCGGGCGCCCATCAGAACAGAGTATCGAGTGGCGTTCCCATATCTGTACAACAGCTTGCCCAGATCTGTCAAGCTTGGGGTTTACAGCTACCCACAGACAGTCTACGTCAAGACCGAAGACCCGAATCTCCCACCGTTCTATTTTGATCCTGTAATCAACCCTATCTCCTCGAGACAGGTCACGCCGAAGAACTTGACCATCAGCCACGAGGATGAGATCTTTGGCTATGGTAACAATGAGGAGCCGGATGAAGAAGATGGTGGTTTCTCGATGCCAGAGGGTGTCGACCCATTTTTGGACGACGAGGATCTATACAACGACGACACTGCTGCAGCAATCGCCCTGTGGTGGGCACCATATCCTTTCGACAGGCGGTCGGGAAAGATGGTGCGAGCACAAGATGTGCCGCTGGTAAAGCAGTGGTATCTTGAGCACGTTCCAGCAGGACAGCCTGTAAAGGTGAGAGTCTCATACCAGAAGTTGCTCAAGACCTACGTCTTGAACGAGCTGCACAAGAAGCCACCAAAGGCACAGAATAAGCAGTTACTAGGCCGCAACTTGAAGAGAACCAAGTTCTTCCAGCAGACGACTATCGATTGGGTAGAAGCTGGTCTTCAGGTATGCCGGCAAGGTTTCAACATGCTGAACCTGCTCATTCACCGCAAGAATTTGACTTACCTTCATCTTGACTACAACTTCAACTTAAAGCCCATCAAGACATTGACCACGAAGGAGCGAAAGAAGTCTCGATTTGGAAATGCTTTCCATCTCATGCGTGAGATTCTGCGGCTAACGAAGCTCATTGTTGATGCTCAAGTCCAGTATCGCATGGGCAACATTGATGCTTTCCAGCTTGCAGATGGCATACTCTACGCGTTCAACCACGTGGGACAGCTGACGGGTATGTACCGCTACAAGTACAAGCTTATGCACCAGATTCGGTCCTGCAAAGACTTAAAGCACTTGATCTACTACCGGTTCAATAGTGGACCAGTTGGTAAGGGACCTGGCTGTGGATTCTGGGCACCGGCATGGAGAGTTTGGCTCTTCTTCTTGCGCGGGATCATTCCACTGCTCGAACGGTGGTTGGGCAACCTGCTCAGCAGACAATTTGAGGGTCGTCACTCGAAGGGTGTGGCTAAGACTGTCACCAAGCAGCGTGTAGAGTCGCACTTCGATCTCGAACTCCGTGCATCGGTCATGGCAGATCTGATGGATATGATGCCCGAGGGTATCAAGCAACAGAAGGTCAACACTGTTCTGCAGCATTTGTCTGAGGCATGGCGATGCTGGAAATCAAACATTCCTTGGAAAGTGCCTGGTCTGCCCAAGCCGATTGAGGATGTCATTCTGCGATACGTCAAGTCAAAGGCAGATTGGTGGGTATCTGTCGCACACTACAATCGCGAGCGTATCCGGCGTGGTGCTACTGTTGACAAAACTGTTGCGAAGAAGAACTTGGGACGTCTCACTCGACTTTGGCTCAAGGCTGAGCAAGAACGCCAGCACAACTACCTCAAAGATGGTCCGTACGTCAGCACCGAGGAGGGTGTTGCCATTTTCACCACTGCGGTGCATTGGCTTGAGAGCAGAAAATTCCAGCCCATTCCGTTCCCGTCTGTCAGCTACAAGCACGACACCAAGATTCTCATCCTGGCTCTTGAGCGTCTGCGAGAGGCATACTCTGTCAAGGGTAGACTGAATCAGAGCCAGCGTGAAGAACTTGCACTCATCGAGCAAGCTTATGACAGCCCCGGCACTACCCTCGCGCGTATCAAGCGGTTCTTGCTGACGCAGCGTTCGTTCAAGGAAGTCGGCATTGACATGAACGACAACTATAGCTCGATCAATCCAGTGTACGACATTGAGCCTATCGAGAAAATCACAGATGCATACCTCGACCAGTATCTGTGGTATCAGGCAGACCAGCGACGACTTTTCCCAGCTTGGATCAAGCCATCTGACTCGGAAGTGCCGCCTCTTCTCACTTACAAGTGGGCACAAGGCATCAACAATCTGTCGAACGTCTGGGGTGTCGACGAGGGCGAGTGCAACGTCATGCTCGAGACACGGCTGGACAAGGTCTATGAGAAGATCGATATCACCCTGCTTAACAGACTTCTACGTCTGATCATGGATCACAACCTGGCAGATTACATCTCCTCCAAGAACAACGTGCAGCTGAACTACAAGGACATGAACCACACCAATAGCTATGGTATGATTCGTGGTCTGCAATTCAGTGCGTTTGTCTTCCAGTACTACGGTCTGATTATTGATCTGCTGTTGCTCGGACTGCAGCGCGCTTCGGAGATGGCTGGACCTCCGAATGCACCCAACGACTTTTTACAGTTCCGCGACAGAGCCACAGAGTCTCGCCACCCTATCCGATTGTACACACGTTACATTGACAAGATATGGATCTTCTTCCGCTTCACCGCAGATGAGTCGAGAGATCTCATTCAGCGCTTTTTGACTGAGCAGCCGGATCCGAACTTTGAGAATGTTATCGGATATAAGAACAAGAAATGTTGGCCTCGAGACTCTCGCATGCGGCTGATGCGACACGATGTCAACCTTGGTCGCGCTGTTTTCTGGGACATGAAGAACCGTCTACCACGTTCCATCACCACTGTCGAGTGGGATGACACCTTCGCAAGTGTCTACAGTAGAGACAATCCCAACCTACTGTTTGCCATGAATGGGTTCGAGGTCCGTATCTTGCCCAAGAGTCGTAATCAGAACGATGAGTTCCCAACAAAGGACTCTGTCTGGGCCCTTGTCGACAACGCCACGAAGGAGCGTACCGCGCACGCTTTCCTTCAGGTCACTGGCGAGGACATTGCGAAGTTCAACAACCGCATCCGACAGATTCTTATGAGCTCCGGTAGCACGACTTTCACCAAGATTGCCAACAAATGGAACACTACCCTCATCGCCCTCTTTACCTACTACCGCGAAGCTGCCGTCAGCACAGTTGAGCTCCTTGATACAATAGTCAAATGTGAGACCAAGATTCAAACCCGAGTGAAGATTGGCCTCAACTCCAAGATGCCTTCTCGTTTTCCACCAGCCGTGTTCTACACACCCAAAGAATTAGGAGGTCTCGGCATGATATCTGGCTCCCACATCCTGATTCCAGCTTCAGACAAACGTTGGTCAAAGCAGACCGATAGCGGTGTCAGCCATTTCCGTGCTGGCATGAGCCACGATGAGGAGACCTTGATCCCCAACATCTTCCGATACATCATCCCGTGGGAGGCAGAGTTCATCGACTCCCAGCGAGTGTGGACGGAGTATTCACAGAAGAGGCTGGAAGCTAATCAGCAGAATCGACGCCTGACACTCGAGGATCTTGAGGATTCCTGGGATCGTGGTCTTCCACGTATCAATACGCTATTCCAGAAAGACCGAAGTACTTTATCATTCGACAAGGGATTCCGAGCCAGGACGGAGTTCAAGCTCTATCAGCATATGAAGAGTAATCCATTCTGGTGGACTAGCCAAAGACATGATGGCAAGCTGTGGAATCTCAACGCTTACCGTACAGATGTCATCCAGGCGCTGGGAGGTGTCGAGACTATTCTCGAGCACACGTTGTTCAAGGCCACAGCATTTCCATCTTGGGAAGGCCTGTTCTGGGTAAGTAACCTATTCTCCGTGCTTATCGCAATAACCAATGCAACACATACTAATAGTTTCGCAGGAAAAAGCTTGTCTGAAAAACGGGACGAAGCTGTTACTGTATGACGGATCTGAAATCCCAGTTGAGCAAGTCACCGAAGATCATATTCTCCTCGGTCCCGATGGTGGCCCACGACAAGTGACTAACATTGTCAACGGTCGGGAGCAGCTCTACTCCATCGAACTGAGTGCTGGGAAAGAACCGCTAATTTGCACCCAAAATCACATACTTGTCCTGCATCGCAAGCGCCACAACATTATCGACTTGGACTCCGACCACGACTCCGAAGATGACTCTGACGACGAACGTCTCCCTCAGTTCGCCAACGAATTCGCCGACATCAGCGATCTGAACGTTGACAGATACTATGAGACGGTCGAGATGACAGCCGCCCAGTTTGCGTCTCTGGACGTCGAAGAACGTGACAAGTATCGCATGTTCAGATCTCCAGGCTTCGACTATGAACATAATGAAGTCCCAGTTAATCCCTACTTTCTGGGACTTTGGCTTGGCGATGAGACACGGACATCTACCACGATCACCAACAATCACGAACTGCCTATCCAAAAGTTTCTGCAACGCCATGCTGGAGAACTCGACCTCCACTTGGTCTCTCACAGTCGTCTTGCTTACGCTACGGTTGGGAAAACCAGTCTTGCCGGTCGCGAACTCCCCAACTTTCTCCCAGACAATATGCCCGATCGTCCAGCTGTTCGGGAGACGAGAAAGACCATCTATCAGCGACGCCTCGATCAGGGTTGGTCATTTCAGATGAATCGAAACGAGGAGGGGAGTAGACTGTGGTATTTTCCCCCGCCTACAGGAAACGATGTCATCCCACACAACATCCTCGAGAAGCTGTCAAGCGACCGGGCCTTTATGGACACGCTACGTGCTCCTAAGACTGAGCGTGCTGATGAAACATTGCACGAGCTACTCGATGTCATTTCAGGCACAGAAAAGAATGTCGGAGAGGAGGACGAGGCTGAGGCCGACGAGTACATTCCTGACAGCGACGACGTCAACGTCGATGTCGATAATGCTACGGATGCAGCTCGACCCAACATGCGGCAACTTCAAACTGGCCAGTCAGCTTACGGAGATCTCCAAGACGACGAACTCGAGATCCTGCTCGACGGAGTTGTTGAACCAGTCCCAGGAAAGTCGAACAAAGTCAACACTCTGTTGAATGCGATGAAAGATCTACGCATGGTCACGCCTCAATCTACTCGTGGTCCCGACAACGATCGTAAGCGCATCCCGGGAATCTACATGAAGAACTCGCGCGAAGTACGACTTCAGGTTCTTGCTGGGTTGATCGACTCTGACGGCTGTTACGTTGAGGCTGATGACTACTTCGTCTTCGCTCAGGCCGAGGCCTGGCACTCTGGTTTGTTTTGGGATACTGTCGCCCTTGCGCGCTCACTGGGATTTGGTGTCTCTACCAGACGGCAGAGACAAACCAATGGTCCCTTTGGGCGTAATGTGGTATATGTTCTGTTTTGCAACATCACGGGAGATACGAATTCTGTGCCATGTCTTCTGCGGCGCAAGTTCGGCGAAACAAGAATCAATCAGCAGAGTCATGACTTCAAGATCAAGAGCATCACTCTGGAGACACACGCCTCCGACTGGTCGGGATTCCGCGTCGACCAAGATCAACTCTACCTCAGACACGATTACATGGTCTTGCACAATTCGGGATTTGAGGAGAGCATGCGCTACAAGAAACTCACTAACGCCCAGCGATCTGGTCTCAATCAAATTCCCAATCGTCGTTTCACGCTCTGGTGGTCGCCTACCATCAACCGAGCCAATGTCTATGTGGGTTTCCAGGTCCAGCTGGATCTCACTGGAATTTTCCTGCACGGGAAAATCCCCACGCTCAAAATCTCCCTGATTCAGATCTTCCGTGCCCATTTGTGGCAGAAGATCCACGAATCGGTGGTCATGGACTTGTGCCAGGTCTTCGATCAAGAGCTCGAGGCCCTCGGCATAGAGACTGTGCAGAAGGAGACTATCCATCCCCGGAAATCGTACAAGATGAACTCGTCTTGTGCTGATATCCTGCTCTTCGCGTCCCACAAGTGGAGCGTGAGCAACCCAAGCTTGCTTTACGACACAAAGGACAACATGGGCCTGACGACTACGAACAAGTTCTGGGTCGATGTGCAGCTGAGATACGGAGACTACGACTCCCACGACATTGAGAGATATGTCCGCGCGAAGTACTTGGACTACACGACTGACAGTATGTCAATCTACCCATCTGCCACTGGTCTGATGATTGGGATCGACTTAGCCTACAACCTGTACTCGGCATACGGACAGTACTTTCCAGGTCTCAAGCAGCTTGTACAGCAGGCCATGGCCAAGATCATGAAGGCCAACCCTGCATTGTATGTGCTCCGCGAGCGTATCAGGAAGGGCCTTCAATTGTACGCGTCCGAGAGCAACCAGGAATTCCTCAACTCTCAGAACTACTCTGAGCTGTTCAGCAACCAGATCCAGCTCTTCATCGACGATACCAACGTTTATCGCGTCACCATCCACAAGACGTTCGAAGGTAATCTCACAACCAAGCCAATCAACGGGGCCATTTTCATCTTCAACCCACGAACTGGACAGCTGTTCTTGAAGATTATCCACACCAGCGTCTGGGCAGGACAGAAGCGTCTCGGCCAACTTGCCAAGTGGAAGACGGCTGAAGAAGTGGCGGCTCTTATCAGGTCATTGCCTGTGGAAGAGCAGCCTAAACAGCTTATTGTTACCCGCAAGGGTCTGCTTGATCCACTGGAGGTGCACTTGCTCGACTTTCCCAACATCAGCATTCGTGCCTCTGAACTGCAGCTACCGTTCCAGGCTGCCATGAAGGTGGAGAAGCTTGGAGACATGATTCTGCGTGCAACTGAGCCACAGATGGTGCTCTTCAACCTGTACGATGAGTGGCTGAAGAGCATCTCCTCCTACACTGCCTTTTCCCGTTTGATCTTGATCTTGCGTGCCTTGCATGTCAATCAAGACAAGACGAAACTTCTCTTGCGCCCAGACAAGACCGTCATCACGCAGGAGCATCACATCTGGCCTACGCTCTCGGACGACGACTGGGTGAAGGTCGAAGTGCAACTTCGAGATCTCATTCTGAACGACTACGGCAAGAAGAACAACGTCAACACTTCTTCGTTGACGAATTCGGAAATTCGAGATATCATTCTTGGTATGGAGATTTCTGCGCCCAGTATGCAACGTCAGCAAGCGGCGGAAATTGAAAAGGCACAACAAGATCAAGCTCAGCTCACTGCTGTCACGACCAAGACACAGAATGTAGCGGGCGAGGAGATGATTGTCACGACCACTTCTGCGTACGAGCAGCAATCATTCGCATCCAAGACCGAATGGCGGACACGGGCCATCGCTACATCCAACCTTCGAACTCGTGCCAACAACATATATATCTCTTCCGAGGACATTCGCGACGACGAACACCACTTCACGTATGTCATGCCCAAGAATATATTGAAGCGATTCATCGCCATCGCGGATCTCCGCGTGCAAGTTGCCGGCTTCCTCTACGGCACTTCACCACCCGATAACAAGCAGATTAAAGAGATCAAAAGCATCGTCATGGTTCCTCAAGTTGGCTCGACACGCGACGTCCAACTTCCGAGGAGTTTACCGGAGAATGAGATGCTTCACGGGCTGGAACCGCTGGGTGTGATTCATACTGCGGCGGGCAATGAGACGACGTACATGACAGCGCAAGATGTCACTCAACATGCGAAGCTCATGGCCGCGCACCCTACTTGGGACAGGAAGACGGTCACGATGACGGTCAACTTCACTCCGGGCTCGGTCTCCCTGTCCGCTTGGTCACTCACGCCGCAAGGATATCAATGGGGAGCCGAAAACAAGGACCTCGGCAGCGACCAACCTGCTGGCTTTTCTACCGCGTTTGGCGAGAAGAGTCAACTTCTTCTGTCTGATAAGATTCGCGGATACTTCTTGGTGCCGGAGGATGAGAGATGGAACTGGAGCTTCTTGGGCTCTGGGTTCGGCGAGCGGGAGAAGGGGAGAGTGTTTGTGCAAGTGGGAATTCCCAGACGATTCTACGACGACCTGCATCGCCCTATACATTTCCAGAACTTTGCCGAGTTGGAGGATGTTTGGGTTGATCGGAGCGACAACCTGGCGTAAGGAGGAGCAGCTTCGTTTAGGGTGGGAGGTGGATGGTAGGATGAATGCGTGCATCAGTGCGAGGCGTTCCACGGCGTATCATGGGACAAAGTTGAAGGCAAGGAGAGAAAGAGAAGTTTAGTGCATTTTGTGTCGGTATGGACTTGACGCGAATGCAACGCGTAAAGGGAGGCTTGTAATTATAGATATACGTGTCGAAACGGTATCAGCTCTACGAAAGCGGCCTGTTGTGCTTCGGGAGAACTAGAAGGCTTCCCTACATGGCGCCCAACCCTACGTAACGCGCAATTTGACAAGACATATTTATTCCAAAAGGTGTACTATTTCTTAACAACTAATTAATTAATTAACGTAATTCCAAGTACGCTGTAATCGCTATATACTTAGCTTTCTTGTATCTATATAAAGTACTATAATGCGGCTTAGTTTGTATATTATTCCTCCTTTCCTCCGCTGCCTCTGTTTCGGCTTAGTAGCTACTACCTTACCTACTGCCTCCGTTAGGTTTAATTATAATAGTTTCTTATATAAGGTAACTCGTTTAGAGCGTATTATAGGCCTTATAGAGGCCTGGAGTTTATAGTTAACCTATAGTTATACC
>AWYF02000066.1:0-25496 GCA_000504405.2 Mycosphaerella sp. Ston1 | reverse complement strand
TAATCATCCCATCAGCCTCCTGTTCCTGTGGGACCTCTTACATCCTCTCTTCCTCTGAGTATGGGTATACGCACTGTAGACTGGAGTCTGACCGCTCAGCTGCTCGAGCACCTTGGCGGCACGCGTAAGTCTGTCACCAGACTCGCCGACGGAGATGTTGAGGACGAGCTTTTGGATGCGCAGCTCACGCATAGGGTTGGAGCTCTTGTCCTTGGTGCCCTCGGCCGGAGCCTGCTGGGTGGCGGTGTTCTGTCCTCGTGCCTGTACATCGAAAGAATGATCCATTAGCAGATGCACTTCCTCTCTCGTACCGTACACCTCTTGTCGACGAACAAGTGACCATATTTCAGGTCGGGTGCAGTCGTAGAGAGGTGCGCATGCTGGCGGGCGTACTCACCATTGTGCTAGTGAGGCGGTATTCACGTCCTGGCGATGGCTGTGTGGTTAGTATGAGCGATGCTGCTTCGTGCGCAAAAGTTCGAGGTGGAATGCAATTACTGTGGGCGGTCTTGGCGATCGGAGAACGCGCTAGCGGACACTCCCGCGTCCATAACTTCGAAGCATTCTCTCACATGCGACACGAAAGGGCCGCCAATACACGATCTCCACCACATTGGCTATATCACAGTCTTCGATCGCACGCAGATCTCTTACGCACACACCCTTCCTTGAGCTGAAGTCGTGCCGAGGCACGCGACACTGCCAATATGGCGTCCCAGCAGAAGCAGGGCAAGATGGTAAGTCTACCAGAAATACTCCCCAAAAGGAGTCCTGCGTTGACAGAGACAGCTCGCTGATGTGATGAATAGCAAGGCTTCGTGAGTACTCCCTCGATCCGATAGTCCAAGACTCCCACTTACAACTCTTTCAGATCAACTACCGAATGCGCGCAACAACAAACGATGGGAGACAGCTAGTGGGACAGATGCTCGCTTTTGACAAGGTATACATCCTCGATGAACTGGTACGAGTGAGAGCGAGAGAGAAGCTGACTATAGTTACAGCACATGAATCTAGTTCTAGCGGATTGTGAAGAGTTCCGCAAGGTGAAGAGGAAGGCTAAGCAGGGCGGAGCACCGGGCGCAACAACCGGCGGTCAAACAGTGGAAACCGAAGAAAAGCGCTCGTTAGGCCTCGCCATCGTTCGTGGCGCAAACATCGTATCCTGCTCCGTCGATGGACCACCTCCAGCAGATCCATCTGCACGACTCGGACAGAGCGCACCGGGTGGAGGACCAGCTGCAGGAGTTGTGCACGCAGGTCCAGGGCTTGCGAAACCAGCGGGCAGAGGTGCGGGTATTGGACTGCACGGACCAGCCGTAGGTGTTGGTGGACCAGGTTTCCCAGGTGCTGGTTTTGGACCTCCGGGAGGATTTCCTGGCAGAGGTGGACCTGGCTTTGCACCGCCTGCTGGCTTTCCTCCGGGCGGACCACCAGGCTTTGCGCCGCCTGGCTTTCAGCCTCCACCGGGTGGTAGAGGGTTTCCTCCAGGGCCTGGTGGCTTTGGCAGGTAGTGATCTCGGGCGAGGCGGAGGAGCAGGAGGAAGTGATGAACATCTAATGGCAAGAGAAGAATGGCACAGGCAAAGCACACGCGCGCTTGCCCTGAAAAGCAAGGTGCTGGAGCCGCTCAGAACACCCCAATTCTGGATGTGAGCTCAAGAGGGCGCAAGCAATCGCGGCGTCAAGTGAACAGCACGCAGCTCATCCATTTGGCATGGCACTTTGCCAATGCACTAATCATCAGCGATGGCGTCGATGGCAGCCCAGGCATGGTATGATATCGAAGAAGCAAAAGAAAATCAAGGCCAATTCTCTGATGCTGTTCCATCATTCCCTTCCGACAGCTGTAATCTGCTGTTCTTGCAATGCACTCATTTCTTCGTGATGGTCATTCCGCAGCAGGGAATCCCGAAGCGGTCCTTCGCCACACCAGCGCAAAACGCTCAACATGGCAGTAAAACAAGCATATCTCAAGCCAATGCTGCGCATAAAAGCCGTAGCCCGCATAATGCTTCCCCATGCTCAAAGCAAAAGTGCACCCAAGCCTCCAAGCACAGCCATACCTGCAACATTCTTTCCCAACCCAGCAGGAGCCACGCCCGAACTGGTCGGCGTAGCCGTAGACGCAGCAGCAGCAGTCGAGCTTCCACCAGTCGATTTGCTTCCAGTCGCGCTCGTCGATGATGTAGTAGTAGTAGGCATTGCAGTCATTTCCACCAATCTGATTGAAGTCCCACCAGCCAGAACCTCGCCGCCGCTTGCGACTGAGATTCTCACTCCGCCTACGACTGCGTCACCGCCACCAGCGGAAAGCGAGTGGCCTGCGATTGCTACGACGCCTGGAAAGCAATATATTCGTGTCAGTGACATGATGTGAGGTAAGAGTGGGTGAAGTGGGTTGCTTGTGGAGGTGTTTACCTGAAACAGAAGTCAGACTGTAGATTCCCGCTCCAATGCCTCCGGCATTGAAAACTCCAGTGTAGATTTCTGCGGACGTTGTCGTCGTTGCTGGTGTTGTAGCGCTGGAGGTGTCTTGTCGCTTGAGTACGGCAGCGGGCGTGGGATCGGGCACTGCTACTGCTGTTGCGAGGCGGAGAAGGGCGAAGGAGAGGGCGGCGTGGAGGAGCTGCATTTTTGTTGTCGTTGATGATGTTCGCTTGATCTGTTGCTGGTGATGGATGATGGGAAAGAGTTGTTGTGGTGGTTTTCGATGTTGAATGTTATGATGTTGGAGCTAATGGCAACGTCGCCAGCGGCCTAATCTGTGTTGTCAACCAGACTGCGGAATTTTGAGCAAGATGGAAGAGCAGCTGCAGGTGTGAAGGTGAAGGTAGAGTAGGTACATAGCTACCAGGTGTCTTGCCATCTACATGTACCTACCTTACTATCTATCAATGGCACAAGTGCAGGCACTGGGCACAAGCTTGGGCCTACATAGCTCTGCGGACTGTTCACGCCGGTATGCAAGTCCTGTCCGGATGCGTCTAGAGCCACGCGGGTTTTGGAATTAGTTCTAATCCTGTTGGAAACCGATAACACGTGCATAGCGGGCCAAGACACCGTTAACGGTAGGACTTGATAGCTGTATGCGAGGCGAGACGACATGAAGTGAAGGCCCGCATGGAGGCGTTCCTGTTGACTTGCAGCAGTCGAGCATCGCTGACAAAGAAGAGACGATTACTGTACAAATGCAGGTTCTACAGTAGAGGGTTTGTTCTACATGTAGACAAGATAGCGACGGCAAGCTGATGTGCAAAGATGGATGCGATCTTCCAGCTAGAACTCTCCAACCACCTGCACTTCCTACTCCATTGGTATTGCTGTCTCTGCCTGTCCATGGACTGTACTCCCATTCCCGCTGGCCCTCCGCCTCGGAAGCCCGGAAAATAGATCTTGCCCCAATATGGTGGACCAGATATCAAGCTCGTGTGAGACATATATCTTTCGCCCGCGGAGCACCTCGTCCTGAGATGTCTACCAAGTGGCGCATCAAGTTTCACGATGATTGATTACAAGGATACTAGCATTGTCCGGACTTCTGGACAATGGTGGCATTAGGCAGGATGTGAGCGCCGCCCAGGAGCAGACGCATGTTACAGACTCACTTTCCTGGCCGCACACTGATCGAGATGGAATCAAGATGAGATCAAGATGGGATCTCAAGACGGGATCAAGATGGGGCAGGGCAAGTGAATGTGCTCGCTGAATGAAAGCAGATGTGGAGAGAATCGCTGAGGACTCTTTCAAGGGCTTGACTGTTTGTATTCTAAGATCCATCACTCAAGAGCTGATTGCACTCCAGATACGTTCGTGCGCAGGACAAGCAGTGAACGTCCCAACTAAGTCGATCTGATTATAGAGCACTATCGTCATGACCAACCCAGTCACAGTGCTGCAGTCTACGCCAGTGCTTTATTGCAGGTTGTGCTTCTCTCAAGTCTTTGTCCTCATCGACATAAACGGACTCTACACGCCGGATTCACACATTGTAGTGAAATAAAGAATGCACAAAGAATGCATACACAGCTATCCACTCAGTCTTCAAGCTCCATAGTCTCTACTTTGACCTCTTTCGCCTTTGCAAACACCCGCGTCGATACAGATTATGGCGACCGACCCGGTATTCAAGGAACTTCTAGAGTGGGCCCTCACATTCTTCGCAGACGAAGCACGACGACATGAGAATAGGCAACAGGCCAAAACCATATGGAACAATGACATCCCAGCACCGGATCAGAACAGATTTCGGACGCAGATAGAGAACATGCATGAAGCTAGAGCCATCGTATTGGAGATGACAGAGGTTTGGGAAACTCACGTCACGGACAAAGATTGGGACTCCAGATCGGATGCCCTGCTGGCGAAGAAACCGGATGAGATGGAAGACCTCGAGGTCAACGAGTTGGCAGCATACCACCGCGTCCTTGCCGCCTACATTTACTCCATCAAAAGCTATCGTGTGACCTTGGAGAAACTGATGGAGACGTACGTTGAATTTGGACTGCAGGACGTATTCGCACCCAAAACAGATGCAGACATCATGGCCGCGAAAGCGGGAGAAGCTGGTCACGTCAGTATTGGCAATTTTGATCTCATCGCCGCAATGTGCAATTCTCCTGAATTCAAGGCTCGCATGAAAGAAACCATGGACGCCGGAACTCTCTCAATGTTCATCGACGATGAAGATGAGAAGAAGATATGGGTCGCGGCGGTCGATCTCGACGAGGGTGTGGGCAAAACCATGCAATTGTGGCTTTGGCTTGCTTTTGACGAAAGAGGCAAGATAGTTGATGTGAGTGCCATCAGTAGGCGTGACACAAACACGTACTAACCAAGTTCCTATAGAGACACGTGTCGAAGTGTGAACAACTGCCAGAGCCCCGTTGGAGTGAGTCACGATATTGGCACGAATACGACGACGGAAAGTTCTTGCCAATGGAGTCATATCTGCAGCATAAGTGTTGGGAACAGGACAACACGGGCTTTGTCAATCATCGGAGCTACGATTGGGATGAGACCGAGCATTGGGTCCAGTACAGGATGGAATACTGTAAGTCTCATTCCTTCTGAATATAGCACGGCGTCAATAACTGACATAAACCCCAGGCCCATACGGCGACCTGAACAAATTGTACCACATCTACCAGCGAGAGAATCTTCCAATCCCCGAGCCAATACTCTGGATGGTTTTCCAGAAACTCGCCGAACAATGCCTCATCATGGAAAAAGGTTCACACATCGCCAACACGACTGTCCCCGGCTGGCGGCAAATTGTCCATCGAGACATCAAGCCCGAGAACGTCTTCGTCGATGTCCCCAGCACCAAAGGCTTTTTTTCCGCATACCCAACTCCCAAAATGGCCGATTTTGGCTACGCTTTTGAGACATCCGCGCTCGATGCGAGTAATCCTGACTCCTGGTCCCGCGCCGGTACACTACCATATCTCGCTCCTGAGCAAATGGGTCTCAATTTCGTCGCCAACCCTGGTGAAGCTGCGCAGGGAGTCAAACTACTAGCATATACCAACGTAAGAAAATCTAACCTCACCAGCAAACTTGACCCCCCCCCCTCTTCGTCCTTCCCTTCGCCACCCCCAATCACATATATATCTCAACAAACATCCACTAACCCGCCAAACCAGGTCTGGGGCATAGGCATGATCCTGCTCCGCCTAACCAACGGCCACTCCCTCCCGCCCCAAAAATCCGCCACGCCAATCTTCTCCCCCGACCTCGCCAAATTCGTTCTTCCAGGCCATTCCCCCAGCGACTGGGCCCAAACCTACTACTCTCCCGAACTTCTCGATCTCATCTGCAAAGCCATTGTCCCCGAACCGACTCTCCGCCCGACGGCCCAGGTTCTGCTGAATTGGATTTTGACTACGATGAAATTCATTCCCGGCGGTGTCGGCGCGTATTGTGCTGCTGCTGCGGAGGGGAGGTTGGAGACGCTGAGGGAGGAGGAGAGGGAAGGGTATGAGTGGAGGAGTGGGAGGGAGAGGTATAAGATTGATATGGCTGGGGATGGGGATGGGGATGGGGGAGAGGGGGGGGATTTGAGTACTGCGTTGGATGGGTTGCGAGTTTGAGTTTTTGAGTGTTTTTTTTTGTTTGTTTGTTGAGGAGGAGGAACAGGAGTGATATGGTTTTTGTTTTTGCGATTGGCTTGATGATGGATAGATTGCTGGTATTGTAGTCGGAAGGATTCTTTTTTTTTCTTTTTTCGTATGAATGTTATTTCTTTCTTTCTCTACAGGTCAGATACCCGACTTGTCTTCTCCCCCCTCCTTAGAGTGACTGAAATTATGCATTTCACATCTGCTTCTTCTTCTTCTTCCTCCTCCTCCTCCTCCTCCTTCGTCACCTCTATGGCTAAGATATTCTGTACCCCGTCTCTCGTTTTTCTCACAAGAGTCAAGGCAGAGGCTTTTGCGTTGGGGAAAATTTCGTGCGATGATTGAGGATCACACAACGGAGAGTTTGAGAAGGTTTTCAAGAGAGCAGTCTTGAATTGGAAGCTGAAGGCTGGAAGATGAAGTTTCTGTCTACTGCACGTTTGGAACAAGGACGTTGTACGATTCATACATGTCGGTCCGTGTATTATTCTACGGGCAGGCTCACCCATAAAATACATAAGGTACATGATCTTCCTTACACGTATGTCGGCCACTCCTTTCCGAGCCCACATTCTCCAATGGAATGCACTCGATACCTGCATACAGTCAGACGTACTCCACTCACTTCCTCCTCCTCTTCGCCCTCTCCAACTCCAACGCCTTCCACCGATAATCCGCCCTCAACTCCTTCCTCAGAATCATATCCCAAATCAGCACCCCCTCAGCCTTCGTCACAACATGCATTCTCGGCGCACCCTCATCCCCATACGCCACGACCTTGGGCAGAAAATGCGCTGTTGTGACGGGAGGTTGGAAAGCAAGCATAGAGCAATAACTCGCTTCAGCCGCTGCAAGACAATGTCTGCGATGTCGAGGAAGGAGTTTGTTCGCCGCAGTCGCTGCGCTGTCGGGTGTTGCGTAACCTTCCCACGCTTGGAGGTCTTTTAACAACTGCTTTGACATGAAAGGGTTGCGGCGGACTCGGATGGGTTGAGAGGGGTTGTCGGATTCGACGAAGTGCGTGTATTCATGCGGGTTATCTTCGTCGTAGTTGTTGAGGTCGACGATCAGTGTGGCGGTGGGGCCGGGCTTGGGTTGGAGGAAGAGTCTCTGTTGTAGGGCTGGTGAGGTGGAAATGATTTCGCTCCAACGCTTGCAGACTCGCGCGACGTTGAGAAGGAGGTCTTGAGGGGAGATGAGGGTGAAGATGCGCTCTGCTAGTAGTATACCCTCGAATGTGCTGGCTGGAGTTGGTAGGGTTTCTTCAGTTGAGTCTTCCTCGTCTGCGTTCACAGTCATGTTGTGCAGGTCTGGGAGTGGATGTTTGCGCGCCGGAATGTTATTGTCGTTGTCACTGTTATTCTTTCCAGCTCTGCCCTCAAAGACGACTTCTTCGGATTCGGAATCGCTGTTTGCTGCCTCGCGCGCATCGTCGGCCCAACGCACATGCTTCGGAGGCGTCACCAATCGAGGAGGAGACATCTCATCTGCCATGGCGTCGAAGACGTGAATCCAGCCTGCGAAGATGTATGTACGGCCAGCCTGGCCTGGAGGTAGCCGAATCGGGTCGTCGCGAGCTTTTGTGTCGAAGTCTACGAGAGGTGGACGACTTCGCATGTCACTTTACTTTGTCCATAGGAGCGTGGCACGGACCCGCACACAACTTTCGGTTCCATTGGCTTCCAATGCGCTCAGCTGAGCTCCTGGCCGACCCCAACAATACACTTCGACTAGAAAGGTGAACTCGTCGACGACAGAAGTCAGGCAGAAGAAAGGTCAAAGAAACACTTTTGTATCGTGCCCGCTATGGGGACTCGAGGGTATCTAGCTTCTGGTTCTAGTGGTTCTAGTAGAAGGCACAAATATGTAAGCATACCGTCCAGTCGTGAATCATGACTTGCCAATTTCAAGGCTTTCCTCCAGCACGAAAACGTGCTTTGCTTAGTTCTCGATGCCAATGTGCACATTCTTCTCGCTCTCTGGGATATGCTTGAGCTTTTCCTCCGCCTCCCAGGTTGGCAGCTCGTTGACCGCGCTCTCGATGATCTGAAGAGCAGACTTGATCTCCTCTTCCGTAATGACAAGCGGAGGTGCCAGACGGATGATGTTCTCGTGTGTAGGCTTGGCCTGAGAAACACATTAGCATAACATACAAGAAGAGCAAGCGACATATAACTTACCAAGAGCCCTTTCTCCTTCATTAGCAAGCACAGCTGATAGGCAGTCCTGCCACCAGTTTTCGACTCGTCGATCACGATAGCGTTGAGCAGACCCTTGCCTCTTACTAGCTGGATCATGTCGTTCCTCTTCATAATCTGGCTGATACCATCACGGAAGACATGTCCCAATCTCTCAGCTCGCTCAGTAAGCTGCTCCTCCTCGACAATCTCAAGAGCCTTGATGGCAACAGCACTCCCCAGCGGGTTACCTCCATACGTGCTGCCGTGTGTACCGGCCTCGATGGTCAACAGAATCTCCTTTGATCCAAGCACAGCAGAAACGGGGTACATGCCGCCACTGATGGCCTTGCCGAGAAGGACCAAATCGGGCTTGATGCCACTCCATTCGTGGCATAGCAGACGACCTGTACGTGCAATGCCCGTTTGTATTTCGTCACAGATGAGAAGCACATTGTGCTTTGTGCAAAGCTCTCGTACTCTCTGTAGATAGCTCTCATCTGGCACTACAATGCCAGCCTCTCCTTGGATTGGCTCCACCAGGAAAGCAGCAGTCTCTTTCCCATACTTCTCCAGCACCACCTCGAGCGCATCCGCATCGCCGAAAGGAATCGGCTCGTTTGTGTCTGGGTTCACAGAGCCAATACCTGGCAGATATGGGCCGTAGTTGTCCCTGCTCTCGGGGTCTGAAGACATTGTGATTGCAGAAAATGTCCTTCCGTGAAAGTTATCCTGTACACTGAAGACGAGCGCTTTATCTTTTGGAATGCCCTTCACTTTATAACCCCACTTTCTCGCTACTTTGACTGCAGTCTCTACCGCCTCAGCTCCCGTGTTCATTGGTAGCACCATCTCAAAGCCCATCATCTTCGTGACCTTTTCAGCAAACTTGGGGAAGACGTCGTTGTAGAATGCTCTGCTGGAGAGCGTGAGGCGGCTGGCCTGGTCGGTGAGTGCCTGGATGAGCTTGGGGTGGCAATGCCCTTGGTTTACTGCCGAGTAGGCGGAGAGAAAGTCGAGGTAGTGCTTCTCTTCGGGATCCCACACGGAGACGCCCTTTGCCCTGGCGAAGACTATGGGCAGTGGGTGGTAGTTGTGGGCGGCATACTGGCCCTCGGACTCGATTGCCTGCTGCGAAGAGGCGGCGTGGTATGCAGACGAGCCGTTCGAAGGTGTAAAAGTGGCTGCTTTGGCGTTCAGTGTGCCATTGGCGTGGCCGTTGCTAGTCTCGTCAATCGCCATTGGAGCCATGAGGAGGAAGAGGAGGAGGAGGTGGTGGTGGTGATTGAAGTCGTAAGCCTACCTTGCCTAGGTAGGAGTGTAGTGATTGTGAATACAGTACTCTCTGGTTAGCCAAAGAGGAGAGGAATACAGAGCAGACAAAGAGGCGGAACGACGGTAAAGGTAGGTATAAATATACTGTACGTAGCATTTCCAGGCAAGGATCGCACACTCGCCATCGCCAGGCAATTATAAGGGCAAGTCAGGTGGCCGGCATGCTTCGCCTGGTCCTGCTTATAGCGATGATGGGAGGGGGCAATATTGATAATGGGGGCACGTCTGGCTTATACCTGTACTTAGGGGACAACTTACTGCCAACTGGACCCTCGCGATTGTCATGTGGCACAGGCCATATCATGCCAAGCCGTATCGCTCCTCGCTTAGTGTCGGTCTTATTATTCCTATCATTACGTTTCGACTTTCGTCTCATTCGCGGTACATGTACTGTAACTCCGTAACCTGGTTGGCCATCCTCGTTGCCTCGCTGGCGACCCTTTGGCATCACGTGCACAGATCTGCTCGGCGTGTCTTCGGAGTCTCGGACGACATGTCGTCAGGTCAAGTATTGGCAAGGTACATGTATTCCATTGTCCCCAGCCAGGACAGGCGGGAAGCACAACGTGTATAGAACACTAGGAAATAGTGACAATAGCCTCATCCGCGATTCGCATACGCCTTGCTTGTACTACCCCGATTCGCCTTGACACATACCAGATCCATCTAGGACACGAATCCTGAGCCGAAGAATATCACGCCGCCGCACTTTTCAGCCAGACACGTACCAAAACCGAGCTTAGGAACGAAGAAGAAAAAAAATACACTCTTCGGGCCTGTGCTCCGAAGAGTATAGAATCCACATTATCACATCAAGCCTACCTACCTGACCTTGGGTAGCCACTTCAACGACCCAATGTTACCGCTCGGGACTAGTCGAAGACGAGCGACGACTGCACCCACCCAATGTTACTGATCGGGACTATGTAGTTTGAAGACGAGCGTAGCCAGTCCACTTCAAAGGAATAAGGAGGTAGTGCTATCTATCCCGTGTATGTATCCGAAGCAGCCGATATCATATTTTCATAGAACCATGGATTCCGAAAGATATATATCGTGAGGCCGCACCTTATACATGTAGGGACCTATAGAATGCTGCTTACCTCTCTACAGTCATGCGCTTCAAAGCTTATACAGACGAATAGAAGCAGGTATGTTAGCAATGCAGACCTTAGATTTTCGGTTTTTGATATGACTCCTCTTGGGCAATGCCCATGGTACTCTTACAAGCACCTTCTTTTCAAAACCATATTCCTGCACAAGGCCTTTTTGTCCTAGCGCACAAGTCTTCCATGATGATGCCTTTGCCAGGCGAGAGACCATGTCGTACTCTCATATATACTACATCTTTTCCTTTCTTTTTCTGATCGACATCGACACCAACACCAACACCAACACCAGCATCAACATCAACATGGCGGGCCTACCACTAAGGCGATCAACCCGCAAGATCACCCCGGTGAGAGCCTTTGTTGTCTCTCCAGAGCCTGCTAGGCCCGTGCGAGCCTCTAGGCCAAGGCCAAAGGGGAAGGGAAAGGCGCCACCCAGAGAGGCGGCGCAGGGTGATGCGCTCGGGAATGACCGAGCGACCGCGATTAACGGCTCACCAGCCAGACAGGTGGGCGCCGGAATGGAGACATATTCGCCACATGTCTCCACAAGTGGCATTGGCCACGCCACCGGGAGAGGAGCGGAGGCGGGATGTGCGTTGCCTTCGCTTTCAGAGCGACAGGTGGGAGTGTCTCGCGCTCCCCATGCACATGGCCTGGCCCGCTACACCGGGCGCGAGATCGAAGCAGCAGAGGCTATGCTGCAGCTCTTCCGTGGGCAGCAAGCGGTCTCTCCGCTTCTCGACGATGACCAAGCCACGGTGGTCAACAGCGAGATCGCATTCCTGGAAGCCCAGGAGGCGGAGATGCGTGGACGAATGCCCACGGAGAGGCAGAGGGTGGAGTCATGGCTGCATGGCACCCACGGCCCTGCTGATGCGGAGGTCCGGAGCGCCCGAGAGCAGGTCCTCGAAGACGAGGAAATGAAGGACTTGGGTGAGTGAAGCACTGTCGCTGCCTCTTCCGTCGACCACGGCTCCGCATCCTAGCCAGTCGTGGCCCCTACGAGCAGGTCGAGAACGGCAACTTCACCAAGCCAGAGATCGAGAGGCCTTTCACAGATACCGGGTTCAATATCGGGCTCGATTTCGGCCCAGTCTTCTTCAACGCTGAGCAGAACATGCGCGGGACACCAACAACTAGCTGGCCCTTACGCGCAGAGCCCGGTCTCGACGAGAAAGTACCCAGACAACGAGGACGACAAATTGGCAATCGCGGAGGTCGGTTGATGGGCCGGGAGGTGGCAGAACTCGATAGGGACGAGAGCGCCGTGGTTCGTACATTCGGCAATGGCCGCGCCATCGGAAGGTTCATCGTGGCTTTCGGCCGAGGATGGAGTTACCCGCGGTCGGCATTTCGCTTCGTGAGGTACTGAGCTTGCCTAAGGTACATGTACCTAGTCGCGGATAGTGCTGGAATTATTGGACAATCACGAGAGTGGTGCTGTATTGTCGCAACGTGAGTGTCCTGTACGTATTGAAAATTCAATCTTTTTGGTTATGATATTTTGTAACGTACTATCATTTCTATCGTCCAATGCGGCGCGACCTTGAACGCAATCGCGCATCTCTTCGAACGCACTGGCAAGTAAGTACAATTCCCATATCATCAGCAAGCACCTCAGTAACTCCTCGCTTCACATGCCGGCCTGTTTGAAAAGCTTAAAGTTCGCCGATTGGTCGTAAGTAGCCAAGTCTCCAGTCTCCAGTCTCCTTCTCGTAGATACCTAAGGTAAACAATAGCAGATCTATGATGCCGGTACGATCTCTTCCGCCGGATATAGATGGCTGGCTAGTAGTTTGTTCATGGTGAACATGTGCACCTTGTCGGCCTTGAAGACGGCACGCATCTTGTCGTCACACAAAATTTGGCGTTTGTCGCTCGGGTCTTGCATGTCGCGCGATTTGACATAGGCCCATATCTGCTTGACTGTTTGTGGTCGCGAAAGTTGTGTCTCGCCCAGCATGTCCGCGAGAGGCTCTGACAGGACCATTGGTTTCTGTTGAACAGTTAGCAGGGGCCATGTGCTCACATCATGAGATGGTCTTACGTGGAAACCGCCCTTCCTCTCCTTTACCGGCTTATCACCACTTTCCACGGCGCTGTCATCATCGCTGTTGACCTTTGCAGAGCTCTTCTTCTTGAGCTTCTTTGCCTGGGTGGCTGTGGCTTTCCGCTTCGCGCCTCCGCCTCGCGTTGATCTCGCCGAGGTAGCATTGAGCTCCTGAGCTATTCTCCTCGCCATTTCCTCGTCCGTCTCCTGCTTCTTTTCCTTCTTGACCTTCTTGGGTGCTGGTGAATCCTCCACATCGCTCAACTCTTCGCTATCGACTTTGCGCTTGTTCGTGGAAGCCGAGGGCGAGAGGGAAGACTCGGCGTAGTCGCGACTCGGCTTACCATTGGGTTGAGGGGGTGCTGCTGCTTCGGCCAGCTTTTGTCTTTCCTGCGCCTTGTCGAATCGATTCATAATCAGGTCGGTGATTGCTTTCTGGAGGATTCTGTCAAAACCTTCTATCCCCTCGCTTGGTTTCACCCACTCTGGGTCAAGATCGAGCTCACCTTCTGGCTAGACAGATCATGGCCCACTTGCTCCTGGAGCTCCTTTCGTATGCGCTTGGCAGAAATGGTGTTGAGGTCGGCGGTCCGCAATATCTCGTCAATAATCTGGGCATAGCTGGCCGGGACTGTCCAGTCATCTCATTAGCCAGTGCCTCCTGTCTGGCAAGACCGGCGCTGAGATGCACTTACGAGCGTCGGCCATGATGGGCGCGTCGGCGGGTGATCCGCAAAGTCGAGGATGCTAGTGATACAGTGCAGCACAAGAAGCAGGCGGAGGTGACGGCTGTGCGCGGCGAGTATGATACAGAAGAGAAGAGAAGCAAAGTAAAGTGAAGTGAAACGGAGCGGAAAGAGCGAGTTTGGTGCAGTTGTCAATAGCAATAATCAATGGAACGAGCTTGAGACCATGTGCCGCTGTCGTCGTTCTAGTCCGACTTCTGTGGTGGAGAACTGGAGATGCCTGGCCCGTGTCTGAACCCAAATGCCGCCAGTCGAACTACATGTACATTAGGTATGCATGCATGATACACGTAGGACTACATCACATCGTTCGTTGTTTCTCTCCCCTTCAATACATGTAGCTTCATGTATGCGTCAATCGTCGTCACGTCAAGTGTAAGTTGGACGAGGCACCATGTCTCGGTTTCCAATGTCTGCTCTACGCATGATCCAGGCAGGTAGAACTACCATCGCTACGGCCGACAAGCTTCGCTCCTTCGGCTCGTCAAGTTTGAACCTCAGCTTCTGACTTCCAATTTTCAAGACATATCAGGCGGAGATCGGGGGAAAAAGTCAGGTAGGTGCTTGTATGGACAGTACATGTAGCTTCGCAACGAACAAATATTTCAAGATCTCTGCGAAATTGGGTACCTATTACAAGTGATCAGAGCATCACATCACAAATTAGACAGCATGCTATTCGAGCCTTTTTTCTGCTCGAGCTTCTACTGCTGGGATTGCTCATTATCGGAGGTGGAAAGATGTGATGGAAGTACGGAAAGGTATCTCTGAAGGCACAACGCTCTGCTTTGCTGGGTTCCGTCTACGAGGTTGGGATCGCTCAGTGCGGCGACTTCTTCACTTCCTACAAATGTATCGACGACCAAGAAGTCATCCCACTTCTCCTGATGAGCCCATTGAAGCATTTTGGCTGTATCATGCCTACTTCGCAAGCAATCGCAAGGCAGAGATGAGTCTGTTCAGATTTTGGCGCTGTCTCACTGTTGACTTGTTAGTGAATGATCCTTCCATGCACAATAAGATATGCTCATCTATCCAGACTGAGGTTTGGTGACATGATGTCGATTGGGAAGGAGGCTGCTCCTCGTAAACTCGCGTTACATGTAGTCCTAGTTATGGAGCCCCACTTAAAAAGTTGCTCGAATTCAATCTTCACAACAACCACAACCTCACGTTCCATTTACACTCTCCCGAAATACCGTGTGCGGGTCCAGCCCACCGATACAGAGCGATGGCGACCTCACAACAAGCCCGGTACACCTCCTTCCCGCCGATGAAAATCCACAAGTCATTCCAAGTTTCGCAAAAAGACGCACAACCAATCCTCGCAAACTTTCTCGAACGCACAAAGACGAAGCCACATCTCCACCCCGATGCGTGGGTCGCAGCTGAAGGAGTACGATGGGGGCCAAAGGGAGGAGCGAATGGTGGCTGGGCGATTCACCACCTTAAGCGCATTGAAGCGGGCATGCGAGGTGTCAGCTTGATGCCAGAAAGTAAAGAAGAGCTTGTCGCAAAGTTTGGTGCTAAAGCTGTTCAGCACGGCATCAACAACAGTGATCCGAATCGGCTAGGCGATGATAATGCGCTGGATGAGTCGCTTGTGAAAACTGAATCGCATCATGTGGAAGGGCCAATTGATCTTTCTGGTAAATCTGGCAAAGATTTGACTCCTGCGGAAAAGAAGGCTAGGAAGGACGCGAAGAAGAAGCGCGCATTACAGGCACAGGCCGATGGAGAAAGAGCGAGTAAGCGGAAGAAAGAGGTGGGTGTGAAGACTGAAGCTATGGATCTCGACAAAGATCCAGATGCACAGTCAAAGTGGTCGTATGAGCGAGAGCAGGAGATTCTGGAGGGCGAAGTTGGCGAACGTGACGGCGCTCCGTCTTCCAAGCAGAACATACCAGAACCAACTCTCGTCACTCATGATGCCGATGGGAAGGTTGATGTGCCTGAGGTAGCTCGCACTGCAGAGGAGAAGGCCGCACGTAAAGCTGCTAAGAAAGCACGACGCATTGAGTCCAATGCAAGTAAACAAGATAGCAAGGTTGCAAAGCAGGCTAGGTCGAGTGATTAGGAATCCCTCGGAGCTTCTCAGCTTGCTCCTACAGCTAGTATTTCGACAACCACGACTGGACGCGCCACTGAGAGGTTCGAGCCTGCCAATCATCCTGAGTACTCCCTACAAGAGACAGTATCAAAAGCTGGCAGAAGACAGCGACGATGATTATCGCGCGCAGCCTTACAACGGGATCCAGAGTGAGATTGGTGCCCAGCGAGAAGAGACTGTCGCTTTGCACGCTGAAGCTCCCCTAGGCACGCGCGACGCTGTAAACCATGGCTCTGAGCGCGACGGGGACAAAGAGATAGTGGTGCCCCAAAGCTGAAGTGCGAGACGGCAGCAGAGAAGGCCGCACGTAACAAGTGGCAGAGCCTGTATAACAGAACGGTTGTGGACAAACGGGGATGTACGGGAATCGAGCATACCTGCAGGCTATACGTGAGGCTAAGAGCAAGACCACACGACCCTTTTGCTGGGCGCAAGAAACTATTTCAAAGGTTTGCCTGCGAAGCCCTCAGAAACCGAGATGTACCATACCTGCGACGATTTGTGGAACTAGGAATTTTGATGGCAAGTCGTTTGGCCTCAGATATGTATGGCAAGACTTGGGTCAGCCTCTGCCATGTACATGCGGCGTTTCTTGGCGGTGCGGCATGGTCCACGGGATCGATGGAGGAGGAGCATGGCGTGGATTTGTATCACGACTCCAAGAGCGCCTAGCTCAGCGCCAGCGAAAGTGAAAATCACATCACGAAAAGACATCTCAGTATGAACAGTAGCAGAGTCACTACTTGCAATTCAATGCTATTTTTACTAATCCTACAACTCCTTCTTTTCGCCACTGCCAATATCAGCAGCAGGAGCAGCATCCTTCCCACCAATCTTCACATCGTCGTCGGAAATCTTTCTCTCCGAAGTCCACCCAATGGCCTTCAGTCTTTCAGTCAAGATGGGATGACTGTAGTGAAAAGCAGAGTACATCCAATCGGCATCCATGGAACTCAGATTCTGCTTCTGGAGTTTGATGAGCGCGGCGGCCAATTCGGAGGCGTAGCCGAGGGAGTGGGAGAAGGCGTCTATAATGGATTTACTTTGTCAGCTCAATTCCCAGATACTTGATAATAGCCAACCAAGAAAGAGGGGACGTTGGGGAAGAGGGAAAGATGAAACATACCAGCCTCGAATTCAAACTTCCTCGTCAAAGCATTCATCCCAAACTTGACCAGACTATCGGTGGGGCTCAACACTTCATTGAAGAGTAAGAAGCCAATCAAAATGGGTCTTTCCACTTCAAATCCAAACGCCTTGAACAAGCTTTTGTTCTTGATAAACACGCTGAATAGTGCGAAGATGTAAAACAAATGAAAACTGCTGATTCCCAACAGTTTGACGGTGTGACCCATTTTCCAGTGTCCCAGTTCATGTGCGAGTACGGCTTCGATTTCTGGTGTTGTGGATTTTTCGATCAAGGTGTCATAGAGAACAATCTTCTTGGGTAGACCCGGGAGACCGGTGAAATAGGCATTGGAGTGAGAGGAACGTTTCGATCCGTCGATGACTTGGAGCTTGTCGAGGGGGAAGTGGAGTTTGGCTGCGAGAGCTTCGATGCCTAGAAAGTGGATGTCAGGGACTGTTGTTGGACGTAAGGACTGTGGCTTGATTTTCTTACGTTCTTTGAGAGAGCCGGCCTCTAGCGGTTTCAGTGTGTTGAAAAGAGGGACAATGAAGATCGGGTATATCGTCACAGCGAGGAGTTGGATCACGAGCATAAAAGCCCAGATGTAGAAGAAGAACTGTAGATCGCATCGTTAGTCCATCATTCTGTCGGCGACCTGGTGAGCCTCCAGCAGCAGCAGCAGCAGCAGCATCCTCCAGCATCCGGGCCAGCTTCAACTTCACGAAAGAACAGAGCAGACTCACCTTATCCCCCGTAGCCTGAATAATCCTAAAGAAAGCCGCCCCAATCGGTATCCCAAACGCCAAACTCAGCGCCTGCCCTTTGACCAAATCCGTCAACCACAGTCCCAGCGTCTGCTTATTGAACCCAAACTTCTCTTCCAACACAAAATGATGCCAATAACTAAACGGCAACCCCACCAAGGTGTCCAGAAAACTGTACGAAAACATAAACACCAAACTCCTCGTAATCTCGCCCGAGAACCTCACGGGCGCATATTTCGAAATCCACAGCCCCGACACCGCCCACCATGCCGGGTAGAAATCGTATGCGATCACCGCGATATTTTTCATCTGATTGAACGTGGCAGAGACGACGCCGAATTGGGCTTTGGCGCGCCCATACGCTTGCGATTTGTCGTGGGTTTTTTGGTCGATTTCGTTTTTGAGCTGGGCGGGAATTTGCTTGGAGCGCAGGATTTGGTATTGGCGGTAGGTGAGGTAGGATTCGAGGGCGTATTCGGCGACGGAGAAGGTGATGATGAGCGTCTTCCAGGGAATGTAGTCCTGGTCGATGGCGGCGCCGAGCCGCTTGAGGAAGTCCATTGGCGTGGTTATTCGGCCTTCGCGCTCATGTGTGGGTGATGTTGGGGGGAGGTGGGTGGTGGGAGATGAGACGGACGGAGAGAGAAGATCAAACGTGTCCAGAGTAAGGTACAGTAAGGTAAGGTAGCATCCGTGGATCTCTTGCACGCGTCCATGGCAAGGATGTCCGGACATCATGTCCCGCCTTTACCACTCCTTGGCATTGACTTCACTTTGACCGAGACGCATCAGAAATCACAGCATACATGTATCTCTGCACGACCCCTCATTCTACGCCGCTCCGCCGCCAGCATACATATCGAGAAACAAGACGGAAGAATGATCAGGTTGGATGGCGTTGAAATTGCTAGCAACTCATACTATGCGCCAAAGTCACGACTTACTCCTCTTCTATACCATCTACTGTGTCTACACTCTCATCATCCGTGCCCTCCACGTCACTCCCCAAAGCAGAGCCTTCTTCCTCGCGTCGCCAAGAACTCGAGAGAAACCCCTTCTCGGAACTTGATATCGTCGAGAATGCGTCGCCCAAGCATAATGTGTCGCCAAGAACCCAAGTAGACAGTCCGCATACTTCCTTGACGGGCTTGTCAAGTTCTGGGTGCTACTAAGTTGAGTCCAGCATGTCAAAGCGGAGTCCACGGCATTATTATGCATATCTATGACCGTAGTGCAAGCAGATTCCAGATCCTGGTTTTGCTGCTTCACGAGTAGCAAGATCATATTGAACTGCTCCCCTTCGGCCATGTCCTTTTCGAGACCGACGATATCGTTTTGAAGTCCCACTGCCAGCGTCACACTAGAGCGAAGCGAGGCTAGAGGCTCAGACATTTCTGCGTCTTCGCTGGCATTGGGGCTGCAAAGAAAACACTTTATGATGGCGAAAAATGGCGCCAGGCCGATGGTATGTGTCCGCAAGCAAAGGTAAGTCTGGGGTGTCAGCCCCTCTGGTTCTGTTCGTGACCCTCTTTCGAGGTACATGAATTGCAGCACAGATATAATAGTCTCTGCAACGTGTCTGATGTGCTCTTGCGCAAGGACCTTGTGGTACTGTCGAATGAACGCTTGAGTGAGCTGCAGCACGGCACCACCTTCGCTACCGTAAGAGCTGACAATGCTGGTGGTGTCCGAGCTCGCACTGCTGAGGCGCGATGTTGATGGCGTTGGGTCTTGTTTAGTTTTGCTTGAGCTTTCCTTGCTTAGAGACGAGGTCGCGCTGCCTTTCTTGTCCAAACGTCCCCATACGCACGACTCTCTGATGAGGCGGATACTTTGCTGCAGTGCAAGTTGGCCGGTTATATCTGTCATACCCTCTACCAAGTCGTCGATCGTACAGAGGAAGTGGAACCAAGCCGTCATCGCCATCAATGCGTGTTGATCGTCGACCAACGGGAAGGCCTTGCTCACAGACAATACTTCGATAGCTGCCTTCTTCCATGTCCAAAGCTCTGACTTTGGGCTTGTCGACCTTACGAACGCAAAGTAATGTGTGCGTATGAGTGCAACAAGATCGATTCGAGTCCGCTGGCTCTCATATTCGTAGCGCTCGAAAGTGACAGTCGGAATCATGAGTGGCTTCAGGGTGACCTTCGGCTCAGGGCAAGTGGGATAGTGCTCAGTACATTTTGATGCTGTGTTGTAGTCCTCGAGTTCTGCGCCGTCCTGTGCAAGTGTGCCGGATGACATCTTTCGAGCGAGTAGACTCCAGTACGGCGTGGGTTAACAACTGGGGGCGCTGAGTCTGTATAGCGATAAAGCCAATGATATACGTGCCGTGATGCTTCTTGAGTTTGAACTGCACAACAAACTTTGTTCGCTGGCATTTCGAGGTCTTATAGCAATGATACCTTAAGGTGTAACAAGCAGCCATGTCGCCATCCAGAATCCCGTAGGCCAGCTGAATCGCAAAAGTGGCAGATAGCTCTCCTTGCTCACATCGACCAACAGATGAATCGGAGTGATGGATACCTCCTGTCGTCGAAGTGTCGGGGATGCCAGTACTCCCATCACCGAAGCGGCGGGATCGGAAAACACGGCATGCTCACAATAGTTGGATTCTCGAGCACGAAGGCTATGATGCCTGCACTTCTATCATATCGCTAGCAAGTGTTGATGGGTAGCCTTGGGAGAGAGCATGGTGACACCACGCTGTCGTTGCTGCACGATTCTTGGTACGTAAATTGCCCGGAACATGTGTCTAATCGTGTGTTAACAACGATCTGCGAGGAAAGCATGCAAACGTTGAAAGGAGGTCTGCCAATCATACTGGACTTATTCCTGAAATAACACGGCATTCCCAGTCGGAAAGAGAGGCTTGATGCAGAGCAGGGTCTAGCACATTGATGCACATGCAGATGGGATTGCCGCTTTGTTTTTGATATCCAACTCTGTATACCAGGAGTGCGTTTTGCAGCAGCCACCGATATACATGCGAGACGCAGTATGCTGTTTAGTTGCTCAACTATGCAACTACTCGCTGCTCAACTGCTGCAATTGGCACGAGGGTTCGTTCCATAGATAGATTTCATGGAGTGCCGAATTTGAGGGCGGCGAACCACGGTGACCCGATGGGACAGACAGTCGAGTCTGAACAAGCTTTTCATTATGCTCCCGGAGCACGACTGTTGGGCGTGTCGGTGAAACCGAACGCAAAAGCCGGCATGATTGCAGTGGGTAAGGTATCCTGACTGATTTCGGCCTGGGGTCCCCACAGTATATCTGGTATGCCAAGCATCCGGAGGAAAGCCAATCGTCGTTGCTCCATTGAGAGACGTAGGCCGTCGAGTACATGTATCCAATCTTGTCCCGTCGCAATGTGTATAACAGGGTTGTCGCTGACGTGCAGATAGGATATCATGAAATGCAAGCAATATCCTAGCCAAGAAGATCGGCTGATATCTTCGAGAAGTCTATGGGCGTCGCAATCTGATCCCTGACGCCATACAGTTTCCTTTTTCTGATCTCTTGAGCCGCATTTAGATACACTGCGATGGAGCTGAACCAACCTGGAGTCTGTGCAGGCATGCATAAACAAGTATTTTTCCATGTGTAAACCTGTATACATAGATATCCCTGCTGTGCTCGAACTGGCCGTCTATTTCCCGTGGTGTGAATCGGCGTTTGAAGGCTGTGATTGAGCTGAACCAGTTTCGAGCCAATGAAGGAGAAACACTGTATGCATCCATGGACAGGCTTGCACAGCGAACCTCCATGCAATGATCGAGTCCAGTGCGCTCCGCAAAAATACACATGCAGGTATACACCGGCCATCATACTCTGCAATGAGTAGTGGATCCGTGGAAGGCAGACTGCCTCAAATAAAAGACCTCCTCGGAGAACTCTGGCTTCCGCGTTATCGGTGTACATCGTGCGTTCAACACTTTCTCGTTCAAGATCGCCAGGCCAGCATAACAGCAGAGAGTCGCTCGCCATGGGAAACGTAATCTCCAAGGCTAACGGTATATCTTCCTACCTCGCTTCCAGCGACTGGCCAAATGCATGGAGGCTGGACTGACGCTGTCCATTTGCAGACTTCGAGACAGGCTCACCAGAGTACAATCGCCTCTTCCCTCCCGCTCTGCCGTCCACGAGCAATGAGGATATTCAAGCTGGCGGCCCCCTGGCGCTGTACAATGCATATTTCTTGATCGCTGGGGAAGCACTTCTGATGCATGGCGTCTTCTTTGGGCTCTTTGCCATCCTGCAGGGCTTCTCGGTACGCAGGATGATGGACCAGCACTATCTGTCTATTGTTCTGGCCTTCACGTTCATCCTCCTCCCGATCCATTTCCTGTTCGATATGAACTTGGACCAGACGAAGCTGAGCTTTTTCATCGAGCACGTCGCGATCGAATACCTGATCGGAGTGCGAGTTCTTGCACCCGCGAGCTTCGTTGCAGCTAGGTCTGGCCTAATTCTTCTTTTAATGTGGCTTGCGCTTGTGGCGAGTTCGGTAGTCGTTGTTGGCAACCACGCAGCATTGTTTGTCGTGGTCATCGCTTTCATATCGGACAGTATCTTGGCTGTGTCGGGGGCGGTGTTGATCAGGAGATGGTGGCGGCAGAGACACTCCGCGACTGGCTTTCGTCACCGCAAATTAGCTGCAGAGGCTGTATCTGGGGTCGGCTTCATGCTGCATGGCAAGTGGAATCCTCGTGCTACTTGGAAGTCAAACAGCTGCTGACATATACCACAGGTGTCACCGCGATGGTAAATGCACCACTAGTGGCAGCGATTCTGTTTGGCAACTATCGCTCTCAGGCTTTCGCGCTCGAGTGGGCATCCATCTTCATGACGGGGCTGTTGTGTCAAGGGATGCAGGTGCCCGTGGCTGCTCTGTTCTTCCAGAACCTAGCTTGCTGCTGCACACGTCGTCGTAAAGTGTCGCCAGGCCAAGCTGAGTGGCAAGATGAGCCGCTTCCCGACGAGGACAACGACGTCCCAGTGAGGTTGTTCAAGATGGAAGCTTAGCTTAGCTAGAAGGACGGAAGCAGTGGTCTAGTTCTGACCATGGGATCAAGTCATGTCACATCACATATGCATGGTAGTAAGACTTTCGAATAGAACCAGACTGTACATGTGGCGCGAAGCTATCAAGCTTCATCGACAGAGATACCGCTGCTGCGTCCGAGTCCAGCCATAAGTCGCTTGCAGAGTCTTGTCGGTAGTCTGGTCAAATCGAGTGAGAAAGGTAACGGGCGGCATCGTGTCGGAGATGAAAGTGACAAGATAGTTTCCGATATGCCCATGTGTATATCACACCTGCTGTAAGCGTTCGACGATGTGTGAAGTTGTGAGTGTATGTGCGTTGTGATGGTGAAGAAGAAGTGGAAGGTAAGTACGTGCAAGGCAAGGTAAAGTCCCTCGCGTTCTTAGGTCTTGGCATCCATCGACCGCAGTCTTCGGGAATCCGCTCAGTTCCATGGACATCGACGTTAGGTAATTGATCCCCATCACGACAACGAGATACTTCACGCAACTATGTTATGCACACGCTGCGTTCGAGCGGCTACCAGCGCCCTACGCTTCCCTACACAAACTACACAACGGAGGTATAATGTATCCATGCCCCTTTTAGCAAACCACCACTAATACCCTACCCACCTTCTAGATCGCTCTCCCTCCTCAGCAGCGTCACGCCCACACGACCTGCTCTCCTCGCATCACGACCCACTCGCACTCTTCCCGCTGCACCGCTAGAGTCACAACTCACGGGCCTCTCGATATCGCAAGTCCGAGGCGCGAAACGAGCGACATATAAGCCCTCGCATGTCGTGCGGAAGCGGAGACACGGCTATTTGAGTCGCATCAAGACGAGGACGGGCATGCAAATTATCAAAAGAAGACGAGCAAAGGGCAGGAGTACGCTGAGTCATTAGCGGTGTGCAGGTGTGCGGTCTGGCATGCTTGGAATGTGCGACTGGACGGGGAAGAACTGGGGATGGGACGAGCGATAGAGGGAGGCAGACGAGCGAGGCAGGACGCTGGACCTGAAGTTAAGATGAATAACCAAAGCGAGGATGGGATAGTCTCAGCCCGCGAGGAAGGACACTTGGTGGGATCCATAGGCATGTGACGAAAGTAAGCGGCAGGATTGCGGCCGCTGGAACATCGACATGTCCTCAAGAAGAGTACGCTGGTATATACAAGAGCCGACAGAATTGCTCATTTCCGGCGTCTGACGAGAAACCTCGTGAGACAACAAGTCCCTCTTGATGTTGTATTTTATGGGGCTCATATAGCTTGCATAAGACCACGACAGCCATCCACGTCGCTGCTATGCTCACAATAGTGGAAGATCAGGTTCGGAACTATTTACATTGATTTCGCTTTCTAGGCTACTCACCCTGGGTGCTGCACTCTTCGCCGGTGACTCGCTATCATGACGGGACGTGGAGAACGAACTTGAGGTGGTGAAGTAATGTAGAACGAGCTCTGGTTGGGCGTCCCGAAAAAGGAATCCCTTCACTCCGACGACTGTGACAAATCAGGTATGTAGGTATGAAGACATTTCCACGCTCCTCTCGACACGACTTCGCAGCGTCGCCCCAACCGCACACAACCAAAACTCACACGCTTGCACACTACATGCGACATGGACGAATCTACCGAAATGCAGAGCACCATCCAGGAGTACGAGGCATTACTCACAAGTCTCGTGTCGTCGGAAATATCTCCCAAATCCATTCGAAGTCTCGCCATCCGACAGGCACTCATGTCGAACTGGGTACGAAATGCCTTTACCTTTCACCGCGTGGGGTCTGTGCTAACCGCCCCCAGCGCGATGAAAATGTGGTCACGGAGCCAGAAGTGGGTGAGAAACAAACCGACCAACACGACTCGAGGGAAGACAGCGCCGCTCAACAAGGCACATGGGCTTTCGCCAAGGTTCGCGGCGACATCGACTTAATGTCCCAGAACGAGGAGGTGCAAGATGGTTCCGTCAAGTTTGCGCTTCTGACTACTGTACGTCGCGTTATGTCCTTACATCGCGAGCTTCGTACTAACCACATCATCACAGACTGGAGAAGTCGAATTGCAGACGCCAGAAACGACCCCCAAGCAAGCTATTACACGCGATAGCTCGGCAGACAGCCTGGAACTGGCGTGGAACGTCGCGCGTGAGCAGCGCCAGGCACGAAAAGGCAGTGAGCACCTCGCGCGGAAGCGCAAGAAAGGTGACAAGTTGGTAACGAAGCAGTCAGAGCCCGCCACTGCTGAGCCAGGTTTCGAGCGCCGGGGTCCAAAGCAACCCAGTAAGCTCGTCTCGCTACAGAAAGGTCCAGAAGACACCCCAGCATTTCGCGCCCTGCCACAATCCGCGAAGAGCGGCGCGAAGCAGGGCAGTGAGACCGAAACCAAGCCAGTCGACACCATCGACCCGGAGGAGCATGAAAGCGACGAAGGGCCCAAGACTTTGGTATGGCAAACGGCAGAAGCACAATATTTCCGCAGCAAAGGCGGTAAAACAGTCGCTCTCATGACCCTCGAGCCCACGCCCAAAGTGACTCCAGCTGAACTTCCACCGCAACCACCACTGGCCGAGCCCAAGCCGCAACAAGAAGTCGACCGCCCTACCGATTACGCCAGTCCATCAGCTCTTCTTCCTCTCGACACCCTACAGACCATCTCATCATCATCAGAGATTTCCCTACCGCTCAGCTTCACACTCCACAGCTCCAAACACGACCTCTTCATAGCTCCCACCGGTGGCACTCACCCCATAACCGATATGCAATACACCGTGATGCTAGATACGTTAGTGGAAGCCGGAACCCAAGGTGAACTGACGCTTGAAATCGGAGACGCGATCATCAAGCGCTTCATTTGTGGCGAGATGAGCTATGCGACGGCTTTGAAGGATGTCTGCTGGGGTCCGGAAGGGGTGTTTTCT